>JANAVB010006798.1:3050805-3297425 GCA_029216955.1 Iris pallida | reverse complement strand
TACTCCTTCATGCCTAATAAATGAATCACATCGTTCTTGTATTTCTATTGAATTCCATGTCCGTTGTGTAGATAAGTGTTAATGTAATGTGGGTCGAACACTATGAATATAAAAAATGAACAATTGATGCGATGTGCATCAAGTGCACGGGTCGTGGTAGGACATTGATGCTAGAGAATTGAAAGAAAATATTAAGAAGTGCATCAAGTGCACGACTCAGAGAACATTGAACACTAGGCCTAAAACATCGAATATGGTGTTGAGCGTGCATCAGTGCATGGAGACTATACGAATGACTTAGCAAACGAAATAGACAAGTTTTGGTACGTACAACGCCACAAAACCTGTTATAACATTAAAAGATATACTTCATGCATTAAAGTATGCATTTATGGCACAGATGCCACAGAACTGCTGTTGTACAAATAACTTATGAATCTAATGTGTTATGTAGTGTAAAGGATTTGGGACCTACGCCGTTGGGGCATCATGCATCAATACGGATGTGTTGGGGCATAGTGTCGATGGAACTTGAGATTGGTAGATGATAACTCGAGTTGGTATGGTTTATGAGTTGGACTTGAGAAGGTGTTGGTGATTGTGATGACTTATTAACTTTTGCACGTATTGTTTGGTCAATGGACTTGAATAACCTGTACACAGGTTTTGGTACCCTCGAACGAGTTACGATCGGGGCACCGGGACCGTTCGACCTATGAGGGAATTGAGATTGGCATCTGTGGTGCACTTAATTAGGATGGATTGTGACCAACCACTGATGTGATAAGCCATAATACTGGTAAGTTCGATATCCTTCGGGTACATGGCTAGCAACTCGTACGGGGAGCGATCGTGGACTTTGTTTGCAAAAACAAAAGTTTCTTTACAAACCAAGAAAAAAGAAAAGTACAATAGTACAATTTGATTTCTAGGAAATATAACTATAGGAATCTGATTAGAAGACGATCACTTTATCCCTTGAACGATGCAATTTTGAAGAAGAAAGCCTTTGGAGAGTGTTACAACAAATGCTGAGGAGATTATGATCATTAGTCATGCTTTGAAAGTGATTTGGAACTCTATTTATAGAGTTCTGAAATAACTGTCAGCCAGTTATTCTGATTGGAGCAGACAGCCATTGGCGGTGTAGTGCCCCGTCCCTACATGGTGCCCCGTTGTCCGTCCACGGGGTGCGCAAGAAAGGAACACTGTCGCTATCGACTCAGTCGGGACCGATAGGTCGGGATCGATCGAATCGATCGAACGGGAACAGTTGAATTAAGATCCATTCCACGTTATGGAATGGCTTCTTCGGAACCAAGTCCCACATTCAGCGGGTAGTGCCTCGAGGATTGACTCTGCGGCTGAGTCGGGAGAGACCTCCCGTTGCTCTGCTTTTCATGCCGCTTGCGTTGGTTTTGGCTTTGGTTTTTTGAATGCATTTTCGTGAATGTTTTCGATGGTTTTCATGGCTTATATTTCGAACTCGCATTTTCTATCGAATTTCTTGCCTAATACAGTATTCTAATCGGTTGCTTGTGCGATTTCAGGTGATCGCGTAGGCGACGTCTAGCGCAGCCAACCAGTCTCTCGCCTTAAGCAAAAACTCAAGGTGAGTGGCTGACCTCCTTCGTCTCGACCCTCTATTTCAAAATGAGAACTCGGGTAATGATATTAAAATTGAATAAATTGCTTACAGAATACAAGCCCTGTATGTTAGAAGTGAAAAAGAATGAGTTGTGTTGAAAAGAGATAGAATTATTTTAGGTCTGCAAAACTAACAAGTAAATGAATTGATTACATAACAAGCCCCAACGGTATCTTAAATACACCATGTTAACCTATCATGGTCATAGACAACTTGTCGACAAGGGCGATGGTTTCTTCGAGCGGCAACCCGGGGCCACGGGACCGACTCGGCCTAGGAAGAAACAGGTTATAGCCGAGCTGGGTAATAGGCAATCGGTAAGACGGAGACTTGCATCAGGGCTCGCTACTTGCGTTGCAAGGGTCCCGTATTGCCAGGCTATGTCCAAGATGGCTAGTTAATGCCAGTGACCTCCATATCAAACACTTGATATAAATTGTTATCAACTAACAAGGAAAGTGATGGTAAGTTTTTATGTCGCACGGTGCGCTCTGCCGGAGGAAATCTTGGTGTAACTTAATGCTTCTTATGAAAATATCTAGGATGGCTAGAAAGACCACTAAAAGCAAGTTGTATGATTTTATCTAAATTCTTGAACCAAATGAGAGCCTAGAAATTAATTAGCCACTCGCCAGTACATGTTGATTGTACTGATCCTCGCTCTCTCTACAGGTGCGATAGATCGGGAGGAGCGTGCTACGTGAAGGGAGGCAACGCTCGTGTGTTTTGAAGCTTCGTCCGTGCATCGAAGCTTGGATGAAACTTTTGAAGACTCCGCTGTTGAAGGCCAAGAAGACAGATGGAGCGGCTTCCCGTCATCCCAGGTGGTTTTGTAATGCTGGTTGTAATCAAGCGATGAAATGTATGGAATGGCTATCTCGTCGACGTTCATTTTGTAATGGAGTCAGTTTGTAAAAAGCCTGCGCGGCGCCTTTGTATCGAGTCTGTAAAATGATGTTCATTATCAATAAAGCTTAAATTTCCTTCTCTATAATGTGTGTTCAATTTACTCTGCACATTCTCTTGTTGTTGTGTTTCGGATAACCTTATGACTATGCCTTGTGCGAGCACAACTTAGGCTTGCACGGCATCACGCCCGGGGGACGACTATCGATTCTACGGAATCGGGGCGTGACAGGCGTGCCATCACCCTTTGCGCGAACGGTTAACTTAACTGCGTGGGACGCGTGGCATTCTGTGAGAGAGATGCACGTGATCATGGACAGTGACGTGTGCACGTTCTTCGAGATTAGTCGTATGTGCACCACGTCATCTAATTGCTTTAGATGATAATTTGATTGATTAGCGCCAACTATTGAATGGCGCTAGGCGCCATCTGCTGTTTTAGTACCATCTACTTAATTCATTGATTACCTTGCGCCACCTGCGAATGGCGCGGGGTAGTTGTCAGTCATTATGACAAATCTGACACAATCTTCTCGAGCACCGCGCATTCGGAATTCGAAACAGATTTTCCTCGACTGACGTGCTTTCAGTCATGATGACAGTCATTTGGACTCTTCGAGAAGACTGCCATGTGTCAACAGCGTCATCTGATGCCAGTACCATCTGTTGACCAGCGCCATTTGATTTCAGTCTTGGTACCTTTTGTGAGTAGCATATGATGACGACTATACTTTGTAGGTTTCCACAAGATCCCCTTCAAAGTTTTCAAATTTAAAAAGTTTCAAAATTTGGAATACTTTGAATAAGAAGCATTTCTTTGCATGGTCGGCGCACACAGTATCATAACCGACCCCGACTTGTGGGCGTGGATCGCGCGACTGTTACGACTAGTTTTAGCTATAAATCGCTCTGAGAAGAGAGAGAAAACACTTTTTACTTGAAATCTTCTTCTTCCTGAGCTCTTTCTCTTCTTCAATTTTCAAGTTCCCGAAGCTTTTGATCAATAGCCCCGAAGAGAAACGCTGCCGAGAAAGGAAAGAAAGTGGTCGGAGCCACTTTGCGTGTGCCTCCAATGATGGTGCCACAGCACGTCATGCTGTCAACGAGACCTGAGGAGGCGAACCCAGCTCTTGAAGGTGAGAAACTGAATGGAGAAGAAGACCGTAGAACGCTCGCGCCATCCGCGTGTAGCGCAATCAAAGGCCAACATTGACCGCATTTTTCAGAGTATTGGTCAATGCTTTGCGCCATCTGCATCACGCGCCACCTCTTTCAGAGTGTTGGTCGATGCTTTGCGCCACCTCTTTCAGAGTGTTGGCTCAACATAAAAACAATGACATCCTGCGCTATTTGTCATATTTTGAACACGATGCGCCATCTGATGTCATGCGCTAACTAACTGATGCGCCATCTGTTTGAGACACAAGTAATGTATAGGAATAGGAAATATTTTTAGAGGTACTGGACATGACATATCTCTTGAAAATAACAATACTTATTATATATGTTCAGAGGTAATGTGGACATGACAGAATATAACTTACAATATTGTTATTTCGAAGATGACATCATCAGAGGTAATATGGACATGACGAGTCGTTAACTAAGATAGCAGAATTCAGAGGTAATGTGGACATGAATTCGTATATCTATTAATTATCCTCGGGCCAATTGGGACTCAAGAATAGGATATCTTTTAAAACAACTGGACTTCAAAAGGTGATTTTGTAATGATGTAGTAGAAGTTGTCAATGATGATAAGATCTGGATAGACTCCGCTAGGGATTCAAAGATTTGAAGTATGTATAATATTTGTTAGAAAATACAGTACACACTTTCAAACATGGTACTTCTTCAAAAATTTGTCGTTGATAGGCATCATAGCGATTCGGCCAACTTTAATTATAAATAAATTTGGCAAATTATAAAGATATACAAAAGTTATTTATGACTATATAGGTATTTATAAATTTGTCACTCATAAAATTTACTTAATTAATGTCTATTACGGATGTAGGACTGTCAAAAATATATTGAATTATCAAAAAATGTATTGTTAATTTTTTTTATATAGTTTTATTAATATAATTTTTGACAGTCAATATAAATAAATTCAGTCACGTATTTATTATATAGTAAAATTTATCATTTTTTTAATATTTTATTATATTGGTAGAATCAGTCGTGGGAAGTACCTTAGCATGGAACAACTCGAGTAACTTTTATATTACCTTCATAATTTGTCATAATTTTTTCTACAAGTCGGAAGGATAATTTTGCTAGTGTTGTTAACATAGAATCCACTAAAATTAGGTTTCAGAGCATATACGAGAATTCATCATATGGACATCTCTGACATGATCAAGCACGATTGGGGTAGATGATATTGGTACTCACACAGTCCAACAAGCCACAATGATCTCCATAATATGCCATTGTAATTTTTCGGTCACCTCAATTTTTGAATCATCAATAGTCAAGACAACTTATACTGTACCCTGTTTCCTAGGGGGTGCAATTCGGACGGGTCGAATCGGGTCATGTCAGACTTGAGGTATTCTACTAGGGATAATTAGATACTTACAAGATCCGTCTTTTGATATTCCAATGCATTAATTTATTCTTTGAGTGCTTTTTTCTCTTTTTAAGTGCATACAAAGTTAATTAAAAGACAACTTTGAATGTATTTTTTTCTTTCCAAATACATATAAAGTTAATTAGAAGACAATAAAATACATGCAACGCGCGCGTGTGTGTGTATATATATTTTAAATGGAGATTTCTAAAATTGAGCTACTTTCTTCACGATTAAAAAAATAGTTTTCATCGACCTTTGAGTCAATTTTTCTGAGCAATTTTTTTCGATTATACTTTTGCAGTATATTGTTCATGTATGTTTAGCTATGGATAGATATATTTGTATTAGCCATTATATATATATATATATATATATATATATATATATATATATATATATATATATATATATATATATATATATATATATATATAGGAAAATTCTTTAATACATCCCATGGAAAAATTTGTATCTAAATTATTGGATGTTAATCCAATGGTTCATATTAAATAAGTTTTCTTGGACTATTAATAGAGTAGGGAACATCATTTAATGCTGCTTTTGACTTTTGACCTCTTGGTAACTTGCTAGTGTAGGTCATTCTTTGTCATGCCCCACTCCCGAATAATCGGGTACGGGCCGATGCATGCCCGGCCTACACTGTCGTTGACAGCGGTAGTGAGCCGTCCAGTTATCAATAACAAGAATAATCTCATCACAGCATCTAATCTCGAAATCTATACTAACCATCACAGCAATCCACTATACAATTATTACAAGCTTATACATGAATGACCAGGTACAAAGCCGATAAAAGATAAATGCTACAACAACAACATATAATCAAATACACTCAATCAATCTCCTATACATGAACTAGATATCCCAATGCCAAGTGAGCTCCAATACCAGCCATGATAATCAAAAGATCCATCTCACCTGTAATCAACGATCCAGTCAGGAAAAGAGCAAAGCACAATGTAACTCAATAAAACTCACCATGGAGATCAATGGAACAATATAGCAAATATAACTGAAAGACAGGGAAGCAATATGAATATAAAGTATGCACTAGCTATGTGTACATGTGCAATTGGACGTTATCAACATGTGGGGACTAATATGTAATTAGGCATATAGAATATGCTATCAGTCAATCAATAATCAGGTATGTCTGACGATAATGCTATCAGTCACGCAATAATCAGGCATGTCTGACGACAATGCTATCAGTCACGCATGAAATTGACATCAGGCATACGGGGTATGCTATCAGGCAATATTTGTCCAATATTAGTCAATCACATGTCTCTAGAACGTCCCCTACCCGACACGAGAAATAATGCAATCAATCGAGAACAAGTGCAATAATGAAACAAGACAATGTGTGTGCAATGCATGCAATGGTGGTAATACCGAGTATATGTACTTGCCTTGATTCCGGGGTTTTGTCCAAGTCTTCTAGATCACCTAGAATTAGAAGAAATAGGTTTTAGGAATTATTCCAAAAAGATTTCCTAACTAATTTCTAATGACCAAACTAACCTTCTAACTAATTATTTAATGCCAATCAAAACTCAACCACTAATTCTCCTACTAAACTTCTAGTCCTAATATTCCTAAGCCTTAAACCTTTCTAACTGCACACCAATCTTCGACTTCATGGGTCAGCCCAACAATCAGAATGCTGCTAACTTCAACTAAAAGTCTAATAAAAGCCCAACTAGTAGTAGCAACCAAGCATGACCTAGTAAAATAAACCTACTAATTCTATATAACTGGCCCAGTACTACATGAAGGATAGTAGCTGTGAGCCCTCACTGGTTCGGCTCAGAGCATTTACCAAAATTTGAATAATAATATCCAATCCTCACAATCTCACTCTAACGGTCAGGAAGATTTGAATTTAACCCAACGAAAAGATACACCAAAAGCTCAACGACTCTGATACTGAACCCGTCTCCAGGATGCTCGACACATATACTCGTCCCAGCTCACTCACATGACATCGCCGAAGAACCAAATCCCAACCAGTTGTTCGAAAGGAATTTAGGAGGCTATACCTGAGTCCTACTGATATGCTGTGGTCCGACACAGCAGTCTAGTGTCCGATGGTGGTGTCTCCGAGTCCACGGCTTGATGGAGATTCCTCCTACGCATATCATCGAACATGATAGGTGCACAACAGGAAGGATCTAATATGAGTTCGATTCGAATTGTATTGACTCCAAAATTGGAGAAATAATCAGAAAACTCACTGCAATCAATCCAGGATTCAAAGAAACAAGATTCGGAGCAATCTGATCATCAAGAACCGAACAATTCAAATTTAGGAAATTATTCCGCATCCTGCCAAAACATAGTATTTTAAATTTCGAAATACTTACCAATCCTCAACAATCTCACAGGAAGAACTGTTAACCGCCATGGGCGTGCTCGAAAGGATGATCGCATACATCATCATCGTCGTTGATCAGCACGGGAAATAACACTTGGTTGTCGGAGGGGTCGTCATGGACAGAGAGCAGAGCTTCGTCGAGGAAGATGACGATAACCGGAATGAATTGGGCAGCGCTTCGTCGCAGAAGGAGTGATGAAGAAGAAGGGGATCGATAGCCTATTTATAGGCACGGCAGCGATGGGCAGGCGGTTGGGCGGTCAGCGATCAGGTGGCGAGACAGTTGGGCGGGCAGCGACGGTTAGGCGTCGGCGATGAGTTGGTTAGGAAACGGTTAGGGATGATCGAGCGGTTAGAGAACGGTTAGGCCGTTAGAGGAAGTGGTAAAGCTGGCTCGACGAGAGAGAGCGTGGCTGAGCGTTTCTCCTCGAAGAAGAAGAACAGAGAAGAATAATTTGAGAAGAATTCAAATGAAAGGGAAAGGGTTGGGTCCGAACCCAACGGCTAGTTAGGTTTGAAAATAAATAAAGCCAAGTGCTTCTCTCCTGGCTGAGAAGAATTTATAATTTTAAATGGATTGATGGCCGAGTGGGCTTTATATGGGCTTGACAGCTCATTAAAACCTTAGAAATAAAAAGGATTAAAAATCCTTATCGATAACTAAAAAACTTTAGAAAATTCAATTGTAATTAAATTAAAATAATCAAGAAATTTGAAAGTAATAAATTTGATCTAACTCTAATATGTATAATTAAACTAGAAAATTATATAAGAAATCCTATTTTTTTTATTATTTAGGAAAAGCAAAGTTACAAATCTCTCCCCCTTGAAAAATTTCGTCCTCGAAATTTCAGATAGCACGATTAAGAATAATTAATTACAAATTTGAAATTGGCACGATTTAAAGTGATACAAATGATAGTTACAGAAACATAATCGAAGGATAATGTTCTCAATAGTATCTGGCAATCATACATATCTAGAGTCACTTTTCCTACAGTTTCTACCCCGCCAGTATGCATCTGGCTGCAGTGAACCTTCGGTTCCATGGTCCCGATAATAATATATTACCAAAATACTCTGTCAACTTTATCCGATATCAGAAAACATTATGAATTTAGGACTTAGTCTTAATAATACCCAAAAACCCATAATTACTTTAACTTAGAGTCCATGCCTCGCCAGTGTGCAGCTGGCTGCAATGAACTTTCAGTTTCCATAATCCAGGTAAATGACTACAGTGCACACCTGCCACGTCACAGTAGGTCGTCGCATATTTTCTTAACTTTATCAAGAAAATTTCCAGGAAGATAAGACTGCCACGTGTCTCAGTCGTCGTGAAAAGTGCCACGTGTCTCTACTGGGTCATCTTGGCAGAGCGGCATATGAGTGGACCGCATGAGGATGAATGGCCACATGTAGATGGGCAGCCGCATAGGGATGAACAGCCGCATGAAAGTGGGCAGCCGCATGGGGATAGGCAGCCGCATACTGATGGGCGGTCGCATAAAGGATGCAGCCGCATGACGATGGACGGCCGCATGAAATGGGCGACCGCATGGAGTGGTCGGTCGCATAAATGCAGCAGCCGCATGCCTCGGAATTTGGTGGATTCTGCCAGCTGTGAGAAGATTTTCTCCTCTTCCCTAGGAACGCACCTTTATGTCAGTCATTATTGCGCCTTTATGTCAGAGCTGTCAGCCGTTAGGGCATTAAATGCAGCCAAAGATGAAGGGAGAAGCTGTTGAAGGCCACGTGGCTCTGGGTCTATCCGAGCCGTATAGACGCGTGAGCCGCATGGACCCCTGAGCCGCATGGGCTCTCTGAGCCGCATGGAGATCCTTGGCCGCATAGACCTTTCTTTATTCTTTTCCATGCTTCTACAAGACCCCCTTCAAAATTTTCAATTTACAAAATTAAAATACTTTGAATAAGAAGCATGGCTATGTATAAACTCCTCTGGCAGCATAGGATGTTCTGGCCGCATGGATGCCCCAACCGCATAGCCTCCTCAGCCGCATGGCCATCTGAGCCGTATTGGCAAACCAGCCGCATGGACTTTCTGGCCGCATAGGCTGTCTGGCCGCATGACCTCCTTGCCACGTCATCCTGCCATATGTGCAAATCTTTCGCATTAATTGCCTTTGATTTGCTGTCAGATTTTGAAGCCGCTTTTCGGGGCAGGATCCTAAGAGTTTGGCCTTTATTTAGTCGGTTCGTCTCGATAATCGAAGAGTCGGTTTTCATGCTGCACGCGGATCGAAGCGCCCTCCTTTTGCCTATAAATAGGAACGTGTTCGGGACGAAGAGACTTCTTTATTCTCTTTCTGTCTTCGATTCTTCTTGCCCTAGCTTTTCTTATCTTGTCTTCGTCCTCTGATCATCAGATAGCAATGGCTCCCAAGTCCTCCAAGGTTACGGCAAAGGGAAAGGGAGTGGCCTCCACGTCGGCTACGGCACCTAGGGTTCATACCGGCGCTCCCCCTGTCATTAAGGGTAAGGTTTTGGGAAGATCATCTACCTCGAACCCCTAATGAAGACGGCTCTGTTGCATGCTTTATGCACAAGCCTTTAATACGTCTTTTACAGAACTGTTCAAGCTGTAAGGGCCGTATATGCATCCCTCATTCGAGGCACATAGGGGTACATCCCATGTCCGAGCCGCATGGGAGTTGTCTAGATGCTTCATAAACTGAACCGCATGATGACCTTTCGAACAGAGCCGCTTGAGTCCCCCCATTTAAACGGGACCGCATAAGCTCGTCTGTATTGGGCCGCATGAGGCTCCGACCCTCTCCTAACTTTGTTTCTTTGATTCTTGTAGAAACCCTCCTGAAGGCTGAGATTGTTGTGAAGGAAGAGCTGTCGCCCTCTTTAAAACAAGAGTCATCGCTTGTTAAGGAGGAGGTAATCCCAAAAACGGAGGAACAGAAAGGAGAGCTGGCGTCCATTGCTGTAAAGGAGAAACCCCAGTCTGACAGCGGTAGTACTGGGTGTTCTGACCTTCCTACTTCGGACGAGGATTTTGCTCAAGTACATCCTCCATATGCAAAATGGTTGAGGGATTGGTATATGCGCCCCCGCAACTAAGATTCGTGGTCTTTCACAAATGTCCGCCTTTTGTCTCAATATTTTCGTCTGTTTTTAGCTGCAGTTTGTGTCTTGCTTCTTTTTTTGGACATCAATGTAATGTAATCTCTTTTCTTCTTATCTGAATGAAATAATAGAGAACTTTTCTGGCCTGTTCATGAGATGTAGTCATGTGAATGTAACCGATTTTAAATAGCCAAAATACATTTGCTCCATTCTTTGCTTTGTAGTAGTTGCCCCAATGGAAGATTTTTTATGGACCTATTATCCTTGGCGTACCCTGGCTTAGGATACGGATAATAGGATAAAAGGGAACCAACATACTTACTCAGAGGTAATGAGGACATGGCAAGCATGAGGATTTTTTTTTACCGCAGAATCTTCCTACTCAGAGGTAATGAGGACATGGCAGGAGTGGACTCAACGGAGGAAATTTGTGGACCTATTATCCTTGGCGTACTCCGGTTGTGGGTACGGATAATAAGTCGAAAGGGAATCAACATACTTACTCCGAGGTAATGAGAACATGGCAAGGATGAAGGTTTCTTTAACGGAGCCTTCCCACTCAGAGGTAATGAGGACATGGCAGGAGTGAACTCAATGAAGGGGGGTACATAGAACGACTCAGAGGTAATGAGGACATGGAAGTTCTATGTAGAGGGGTGATTTGTTTTTGACGGGAGTGAAACGACTTAGAGGTAACATCGACATGGTCGTCTTAGAAATTTGTGGATCTGTTACCCTTTTTGTGTACTGGGAGTGCGGGTAGTGGATCATGAGGAAGGAGCTCTTTCAGGAAAAAAGTTCAGAGGTATAGTCATACATGACTTACTATCTGGAAGAGTGACCGGAGTGTGAGTTCAGGCACCTGCGGGTACATAACTCGATAATCTGGGAGATTGTGAATGTGAGTTCAGCGGTAACAGCAGGTACATAACTCAATAATCTGGAATTTGGAGTATGAGTTCAGCGGTACCAGCGGGTACATAACTCGATAATCTGGAATTTTGTGAATATGAGTTCAGCGGTACCAGCGGATACATAACTCGATAATCTAGAATTTTGGAATATGAGTTCAGCGGTACCAGCGGGTACATAACTCAATAATCTGGAATTTTGTGAATGTGAGTTCAGCGGTACCAGCGGGTACATAACTCGATAATCTGGAATTTTGGAATATGAGTTCAGCGGTACCAGCGGGTACATAACTCAATAATCTGGAATTTTGTGAAAATGAGTTCAGCGGTACCAGCGGGTACATGACTCAATAATCTGGAAAATATCATTTAGACATAATATTTCTTCAGAAACTTGCCGTTGACGGACAGCATGAGCAAGTCTCCGTTTTGTTTTACGAGGCGGTAAGCACCATTGGAGAATACGGCCTCGATGATAAATAGGCCTTCCCACTTTGGTTGGAACTTGTCGGCGGTCTTGTGAGTCATAACCATCGGCCTCCGAACTGACAGAACGAGATCGCCCACTTGGAACGTTCTGATCTTCACCTTCTTGTTGAAGGCTCCGGAGATGCTTGCTTGGTATAGCTCGATCCGTTGCTGAGCCAGGAGGCACTTTTCATCTAAGGCCTCCAACTCTTGTAGCCGACGACGGTAGTTATCGTCCGTCGTCAATTGGTAAGTAAGGGCGACACGGAGCGAGGGGATTTGAGTCTCCAATGGGAGGACTGTCTCACTCCCATATACCAGGGAAAATGGCATGTTCCCAGTAGCTGTTCGGACTGTAGTACGGTATGCCCATAAGAACTCACCAAGCTTCTCGTTCCAGTCGCGTTTGTTGGACGATACGAACTTCTTGAGAAGTTTGATGATTATTTTGTTGAATGCTTCTGCCAACCCATTCACTGCTGGGTTGTATGGCGTTGAAGCAATATTCTGGATGCGGTGCTTGTCGCAGAACCGATAGAAGGCGTGGCTTGCAAACTGCGGACCATTATCGTGGATGATCCTTCGGGGCAGTCCAAAGCGATAGATGACGTGATGCTTGAAGAAGCTGATCACGTTTGAAGTCTTCACTTCTGCAAGCGGAATAGCTTCCGCCAATTTGGAGAAGTAATCTGTAATGGCGAGTATGAAGCGATGTCCTCGGAAAGAAGGTGGAGCGATCGGACCGATGATATCCATTCTCTATGCTTCGAATGGCCAGGACGCCACTGTCGGATGTAGAAATTTGGATGGCTGGTGGATAAAGTCCGCGTGGACTTGGCAGGTTTTGCACTTTCTTGTATAGTCTATCGCATCTGCTACCATTGTGGGCCAGTAGTAGCCCATTCGGCGAAGTTGATCTTGCAATTTTGGGCCAGGCTGATAGGCCCCGCAGACACCGTTATGAGCTTCGTGTACGGCTTCTTTGGCTTCTACATTTGACAGACATCACAGTAATAATCCATTATAGGATCGGCGATACAGCATTTTCGTCTCTGTATCGTAGAAGAATCTGAGAGAACGCCTTCTGATGGAAGTGGCTTCCTTTGGGTTCTCGGGCAGGATGTCGTAGACTACGAAGTCTACGAATGGTTGTCTCCAGTCTGGCACTTCATCGATCGTCTGAGCAGAATAACTCGCCACGAATTAAACGTTGTTCCTGGGACAGACCAGTTCGTGGCCCATCACATCCACCGATTGATGAGCATAGTTTGGAACCGCTAGCGAAGCGGCAAGGCCAGCTAAGGCATCGGCTTCGATATTCTGGAGTCTGGGAACGTGTTCGATGAAGAATTCTTCAAATGACGAAATAATGTTGATCGCTATTTGGTGATAGGGGATCATGTCTTCATGGCGGACTTCGTATGAACCCCGGATCTGATTGACGATTAACTGTGAATCGTCGTATGCTTCAAGATATTCTACCCCTAGCTCTCTTGCAAGTTGGAGGCCAATGACCAAAGCGTTATACTCGGCCACATTGTTAGAGAAGGGCTCTGTGAGAGAGTAAGCGCGATTGATCACCAACCCGGAAGGGGAAACTAGCACCACCCCGACTCCGACGACGATGTTGCCCTTAGGTCCGGTCCTTGAGGCGCCGTCGAAGAACATTCGCCATATATCATCGTGAGAGGTTGCATGCGAGTCGGCGACCTCATCTGGGATTCCTTCATATATTCTGGACGACTCCGAGCCTGGGTGGGCTGCTAAAAAGTCTGCCAGAGCTTGACCTTTAACAGCCTTTTGCGGGACGAAGATCATATGATAGGGGGACAATAATATTGCCCATGTGGCGAGGCGGGAGCTGAGTGCCCCTGGTCTAGTCATGAGGACCCTGAGAGGGTTGACTCGTGAGATCACATGTATGGTTTTTCCTGTGACATAGTACTGCATCTTTTGAATGGTGAACACCAGGGCAAGGCATTCCTTCTCCACGGCGGTGTATCGGTGCTCTGGCCCAATCATCATTCGGTTGAGGTAATATATAGCTTATTCATGGCCCATATCGTTGTTTTGTTCCAGCAGAGCACCGAGGGAATGTTCCATTGCTCGTACATATAGCAAGAATGGTTTTTCAGCAACAGGGGCCACCAGGACTGGTGGGTTCAACAAGTATTCTTTGATGCTGTCGAAGGCACGTTAGCATTCTTCATCCCATACAAACGAGACGCCTTTCTTCATGAGATGGGTGAATGGCCGACATCGCCCGGAGAGGTTAGAAATGAACCTCCTGATGTAAGCTAGCCTTCCTTGAAGGCCTCTGAGTTCGCGAAGATTTCTCGGGGGCCTCATCTCCATAATTGCCTTCGTCTTCTCTGGATCTACATGAATTCCCTGGGCAGTAATAATAAAACCCATGAATTTTCTGCTGGATACGCCCAAGAAGGATTTTGTGGGATTCATTTTCAAATTGTGCGCTCGCATCAGGTTGAATACCGTCCTCAGATCCTGCAGATGGTCTCCCTTATAGCGACTCTTGACGGCAATGTCATCGACGTAGCATTCCACAGTCTTACGTAAGTGGTCTCTGAAGATGATACTCATGGCTCTTTGATATGTGGCGCCAGCATACTTTAGACCGAAAGGCATGACTATGTAGCAGTATGTGCCAATCGGTGTTCGGAAAGATGTATGCTTCTCGTCGTTAGGAGACATCTTGATTTGGTTGTATCCCGAGAAGCCATCCATGAATGACATGCGTTCGAGGCCGCATGTGTTGTAGATCATGATGTCTGTAATAGGAAGGGGGAGTTCATCTTTGGGACATGCCTCGTTCAGATTACGAAAGTCGATGCAGATTCGAATCTTCCCATTCTTTTTGAGGATCGGAACTATGTTGGCGACCCAGTCTGGATGTTGTTCCTCACGAATGAAGCCGCTGACTATCAGTTTGTTGACTTCGGCTTCGATCGCATCCATGATACCCGGGCGGAAGCGTCGCTGTTGTTGTTTGACCGGCTTTGCATCTGGCCGAATATTGAGCTTGTGGAGGGCAACCTCGGGGTTTAGTTCTGGCATGTCTTCATAGCTCCAGGCAAACACATCAATGTATTCTTTGACAAGTTCTAGTAGCGATTCTCGCTCTTCGTCTGTCAAGCTTTTGCTGACGAAGATTGGTTTTGGAGAAGATTCACTGCCAAGGTCGACCTGTATAACCTCATCTTCAGTAGGAGGTTCTCTCTGTTCGAACCACTTTTTCCATTGTGCATCCAGCTGTTGGGCCTACGGCTCTAACTCGAGAATTTCAGGAATGTCTTTATTTTCTTCGTAAGCGTCGGCGAATGCCATATTGACGAACCAGACTTGCCTGAGCATGTCCCCGATGCGGACATCTGAATCGGAAGTGGGTGATCCGGTTGAGTGTGAATGCCAATCGCATTCCTCGTCTGAGCTTTCAGGGGTTGTCACGGGTGTGACATAACCTAGCCTACATATGGTTTTGTTGTAGTAATCTCGTGGTTTCCCAGCCGGGACTGGCGGCTTTAAAGGTAATCGTCGACCAGTGTCGTAGTTCAAGCCTGGCGTAGTCTCCAGATCATACCCCTGTACCGAGAAGTCATCGGGGTATGTGGAAATGTTCTCCTCTGGTTCGGACTCTGAAGGAATAGTACCCCCAGCTTCAGAGCTTGCTTCATCTTGAGAGTCGTGGACGTCGTCGGGGACGTCGGCACCTATTGTATCTGATGGGAGAGTTGTTTCCCCGGGCTCATCTCCTTGGAACATTGGATTATCGTGGATGTTCTGAGGAGTGCTACCCCCAGTTTCAGTAACCTCCAGTGGTGTGGATGATGAATCTCCTACTGTAGTAGATTTCGTCTTCGAACGGGTACCTTGGAAAACTCCGGTAGTGGATAACCGTTTAAACGACAGTTTCTTAGTCACAGTGGTTGAGATCTTCGGGCTAGAAACGTTTATCTTCTTTCTTCTTCCATCGGCGAGGATTTTCTGAGTGGACTTACAAGAGACGACGGGTGGCGCCTCATCCTCTGAGCTCGGCTGTTGTAATCTTTGGAAGACGGACTGCCGGTCTTCTCATACTGTCGCGTTGTTACAACAGCAGTTGACAATGATTTGGGTACAGTGACGTCCGTGGGAGGACTCTTTGCACCTCGAGGCCCCCTCTCTTTCCTTGTACTTGTGGAGGATAGCCTCACGCAAGTCAGATGGATCTGGAATGACCATGTTTGCTCCTTGGATTTTGGAAGACTTTTGGGAACGACTCTGTCCGTTTGCCGCCGGGGGCTGGACTCGAGTGGTTCTGTACAACTTCCCATCAGAGGCCCGCATAACAGTATGTGGAGCGCTCGGATGGTCAGAGGTCAGGACAGTGAACTGAGCTTGCCAAGCTCATGCTGCCTTGGACTTCTTCACTCTAGTGCGTGAGGGCATATAGTAGAAAGAGTCTAAGTGGTGCTGAAGAGAGTCAGACATGTTTTTTTAGGAGTACAAGAGATCAGGACCATAGGAGAGGCGATCGAAGACTGAGCCGCGTGGAGCAGGCGGCATGCGGCTGGAATCAATAGTCTTCCTGTGGCTGGCAGTTATGGTCGCATAGGCTTTCTTCATGCGGCTGGAAGTCTCAGCCGCATGAGTTTTCTTCATGCGGCTGGACGTTCTGGCCGCATGGATATTCTTCATGCGGTTGGCAGTTTCGGTCGCATGAGCATCATGCATGCGGCTGGCAGTCTTGGCCGCATGAGTGTTCGGCTTCTTCCTGGAGCACATAGAATCACTCTTTGTCCCTGCAAGTCTAACATCGTAGTGCTTTCCTCTGCCAGACTTGGGGACAGCAGAGTCCTCTATGGCTTGAAGTGGGGCTGCATGAGAGTCGCCTTCGCCGTCTTGGGCGGCAAAGAGTACTCCGTCGAGGGCCTGGAGAGGAGCAAATAATTTTGGCCTCCACTCCCTGCGAGCCTTCTTTGTGCGGGTTTGCTTCTGGACCGGGCCAGCGCTCCCGTCGGAGAGCATTTCTTCAAACGCCTGTTGGTCGAAGCGGACGACCATCTTCTGTTACGTGGAGCCGAGTTTGGCTGCATCCGATTGCGTCACCAACTTCTCAGCCATGGAGAAGTTTATCCCCAGCAGAGTCGCCATCGTGTTTGCCATAAAATATAAAAGAACAGAACAATTATCGGAGGACTAGACTTTTACTTCACAATACAAACTCGCTTGTACAAAGAAAGCCTAGGGACGAAAACCTAGGTACAGCAATCTAAGTACAATTATTTATTTTAGATTCTGGGGGGTGATGGTAGAGGCTCGGAAAAGCGACGGCAGCTCTGCCTTACTCCTTGGACGATCGGATGCAGCCTTGGCTCCGGAAAAGATCTGCTTGGCGTTGAAGAAATGCTCTCCTTACTCTCTCTGTGCTCGCTTTTGTCTCTCCAAGTGCTCTGGTGCTCTTCTCCAAAAAAAAGGTCCTCTTGCAAGGGAATGGCACCTTGCTATTTATAGGAGTGGGATACAATCATTAGGGTTTGCAATGATTGCCTCTTTGATATGTCGGCGGTTAAAGACCAATTAATCTGGGCCCTTTATTCTGATTGTAGCAAATCTAGGTAATTAATGTAGTTACATCAAATCTCTGTGGGCAATAAATGTTGATTGCCATGAATATTTGTGACTTGTAATGGCCTGCCATGTGTCCAATTTGCTCGATTTGACTTGATTTGGGCAATTATAGTGATTGCTACAAATCTAATTTTGTTGGGATTTGTTAGCACCTATAATTCCAGGAAGATAAGACTGCCACGTGTCTCAGTCGTCGTAAAAAGTGCCACGTGTCTCCACTGGGTCATCTTGGCAGAGCCGCATATGAGTGGGCCACATGAGGATGAATGGCCACATGAAGATGGGCAGCCGTATAGGGATGAACAGCCGCATGAAAGTGGACAGCCGCATGGGGATAGGCAGCCGCATATTGATGGGCGGCCGCATAAAGGATGCAGCCGCATGACGATGGGCGGCCGCATGAAATGGGCGGCCGCATGGAGTGGTCGGTCACATAAATGCAGCAGCCGCATGCCTCGAAATTTGGTGGATTCTGCCAGCTGTGAGAAGATTTTCTCCTCTTTCCTAGGAACGCGCCTTTATGTCAGTCATTATTGCACCTTTATGTCAGAGCAATCATTTGTCAGAGCTGTCAGCCGTCAGGGCATTAAATGCAGCCAAAGATGAAGGAAGAAGCTGTTGAAGGCCACGTGGCTCTGGGTCTATCCGAGCCGCATAGACGCGTGAGCCGCATGGACCCCTGAGCCGCATGGGCTCTCTGAGCCGCATGGAGATCCTTGGCCGCATAGACCTTTCTTTATTCTTTTCCATGCTTCTACACCTGGCTGTACTTTGAAGTGATGCGCCTGGCTGTAGCACTATGTCTGACTGTAGCTTTTAGGATTTTCTTTCCCTTTTGTAAAAGAATTCTCCTTTGTAAAAGACATGTAATAGACTTTCATATGAAATAAAAGCCCCATTTATATGTCTCTACTTCCTTGTTGTTTTCTGCTGTCCCAAGTATTCTTTTCCTGGCGCATGTTAATTTCTGACGCATGAGAGTTAGGGTACATAGGAATTTCGGCCTTAGATGCGCCTAAAATTCTATGCTTCTACAATGTACTCTCATGTTCACATGTGCTTCATGTAAAACTAACCTCATGTACGTAACGTAACTTAACTAGATCTTTGTGTATTGATTGGTGTAGGGGTGACTAGAAGTGGTTATGTGATCAATTCCTAAGTAGTTTCGTCATGTACAACTCTGTAACTTAGGCATGTACAATTCAAGCTGATTACATAACCATCTTGTGCTCTAAATTACTTATATTTACTTACAGTTCTTATTTTCTATACAACTTTCATGTACTCAGATTTGTCTATTTACACTGCTCATGTACATCTCTTTACAGCATTTCATGTACTTTACGTCGTTCATGTACATCTCTCTACAGCATTTTATGTATTTTATGCTACTGCTCGTTCTATATTTTCTGTTATGTTTTGGATCTGCTTTAGAGATATGTGCTCGTTCCCGTCCTGACAGGATAACGTTGAAAATTTTACAGATAACTTGGAGGATCACAGCTAGCCTAGAGGACACCAGTAATGCTTGGAGTAGACTGCTAGAATTGTTGGGTTATGTCTTTAAGTTTCTTGTCTTGTATTTGAGTTGTACCATGTTTGGTGTCGATAATACTTAAACTATTTGAATATGGTTGTAGTAAACATTGTGTTCCTTCAACCTATATCATTTCTGGTTGTATCTCATTCTGTGATTTCATATCTATCTTATCGTGCTGATTATCTATCTTTAGATTTGTGATTGAGTAGTATCTTATGAGATTATCCTCCATTCGGAGAGTATATCTTATTAGTCAGATTTATTATTGTAGGTCCTAAAAAATCAAGTTGCACACATCAACAAAGTCAGAAAATCAAGAAATACAACTTTCAGATGAATTGCGCAGAAATCAGATTGCGCATCCTTCAGATTGCGCAGGATAGATTGTGCACACTTTCAAGTGCGCAGGCTGTCGTGGCAAATCACCATCATTACCTGACACAAATCAAATCTTCTGACAACTGACAGCACGGAGAACGAGGCGACCGTTCGTTTAATCGTGCAGCACGGCGCTCGAGGACAGCTGGCAGCGCAATCCATGTTGGCGCAATCTATGTTGGCACAATCCATTTCCTGCGCAATTCAAGTTGGCACAATCCAAAGCCTGCGCAATTTAATGTGCACGTTCTATCAGTACAAATGATAAAATACATGTGACATTCATGCCATCAATTGCTCATTTCGTGGCAACTGTCTATGCATGATCATGCGCATTTCAATCAAATGATGCCATGTATCCAAGACAGTTAGCCCATGATCCAGCAACTGTCTGCGCAGTCCATTGCTACGCAAACCAATTGCTGCGCAATCCATCATGCGCAGTCCAGAATAACTAAAAGTTAGTTATTTCTCAGAACTCTATAAATAGAGTTTCAAGTCTCCATTCAACGGGATCAATAATCAATAAATCAGAGATCAGAGTTCAGAGAGTTCAGGAGTTCTTACTCAAGTGCTGTTGCATTCTTCCGAGGCTTTTGCCTTCAACTTCTGAGGCTTTTTGCCTTCAATTCCAGAGTTGTCTTCAACTTCAGAGGCTCCGTCTTCAGAGTTCACATCGTCCAAGGGATAAAGCAATCGTCATTCAGATTGGATTTCTAAAGTTGTACCATTCCCAGAATTCAAATTGTAATCTTTTACAAAGTTTGTATCAATAAAGTTCTTCAACTTTTGTTTTTGCAAACAAAATGGCGACTCTGCTGGGGACGACTTTCTCCTCCAATGAGGAAGTGACAACTCAATGTGACGTAGCGTCTATCGGAAAAACGCAGAAGACACTGGTTGTGAAGATCAACCAGACAGCCTACTAATCTATGATCAACTCCAAGACCACTCCTCGCACTGCAACCACTGCTGCCACAAGCAAAGTGCACCCAGTGTGGGTCCCAAAGACTGCTGTGCAGTCTGCCAGCAAGATTGCTGCGCATGCTGTTAATGCTGACAGCAAGTCTTCTGCACAGTCTACAAGCAAGACCTTTACGCAATCTAAAGTTTCTGTCATCAAGCCGGCTGCACAATCTGTCTCTGTTACTGCTGCGCAGTCTGCTATGGCCAGTGCACAAAAGACTTCATATGCTGCCATGGCTAAGTGTAAAGTCCCTATACCTCTGGCGCAGTTGGCTGCCAATCTTCCTGCGCAAACCAACATTCCAGCAACCAGAGTTCACCCTAAGCATTCTGTGGCAAGAACTCCTGCTGCACAAACCACAGTCTCTGTGGCCAGAACCAGTGTACCATCAACCCATGCGCAAAGCATGCCTGCGCAATCCAAGAGTGACAGCATTTTGGCTAAACTCTCTTCTTCTCACAACAAAGGGAGAGATTTTGTTCCTTCTCTCAAATATTCTATTGCTCCTGTACAATCCACTGGGGGTAGTCCTTTGGCTATTCCTCATCTTCTTCAAAATAAAGGGAAAGGCCCGTTGGTCTTTTCTCAAACCTTCTTGTCCCATGATTTGGAAGACAACAGAGGAAAACGCTCTTTAGCTAACCCTTCTTCACAAAACAAAGGAAAAGGCCCTTTGGTCTTTTCTCAATCTTCTTCAGTTTTTACCGAAGAAGATCAATCTGAACGTGCTTCGGCACCAATCAGTACTAGAACTCTTTCAAACAAGGATTCTTCTTTCCTTTATAACAAGAGAACTTGTACTGACCAAAAGAAGATCAATCTGAACGTGCTTCGGCAAAACAGATTTTGTCGTTATTTCTTCTTGCTATTATTCTTGTATTAAGTAATAATAATAATAATAATAAAGCTGTCTTGATTACGTCAATCACCTGCTTGCAATCTTGGTAGAGATCTAAATGTTAGTCTTAACGTAGAATTAATTAATTTTTATTGGGACATTAGAATATGTATATGAATATATATATAACAAACACTTTGCCTAACACGTGTGCATGCTACACTTGATTTTTCCACATAGCTAGATACATATTGATATGTTGTTGATGTCCAAATTTTTATAGCCAATATTTCTGGTTCTCTGCTTTTCCATGTTTAAATTCGTAATTTAAATATAGATTTCATGTTATTATTTTGGTTTACATCACTACACATGTATGTTATACGTAGGGTTTCAATTCAAAAAATTTTGGTTGAGTTTTGTGTTAAATTTGAAATATCTGAGGCTGTGTGCATATTAACCTTTAATGCTGAATTTCCAAATGTTAGTTCAAATTGCTGTTTTATTTTCTTAAATGTAATATTGAGCTACCTTGTGAGAAGTAGGATATAAATTTAAGCTTCATATTCTTACATGCTAGTTGTGATAAACATTGAGTTGGGTTTTAATGTTCAAGTTCTCCAAAATTCTGAAAACTAGTTACATGTTAACATTTTTACATTGATTTCCATGTTTAGTTAAATTCGGATTTAACATGTAATATTAAACTGTATGCGTAGGTAAATGTATGGATAGTATGTTAGGGTTTTATTTCTATCATGCTAGGATGTACTAGGACCATTGAGATTGGTTGTGATGTTTCAAACCCTAAAATCTGAGACCGCATTATGTTCATATTTTCCATGGTTTAAATGTTAGCTTATTTTCAGATTTTATATGTAAATGTTGAACTAAAACTGGATTTAACCTTTTAATACTAAGTTATAACCATGTACAAGGACACACACACACACTCTAACTTAGTATACCCTGTCATGTAACCTAATCTTTCCTCTCTATGTTATGATCATGTATCTATATAGATATATATAGCGTTATACATCCATGTTATAATTTGTATAGATACATAACTAAGTCTCTACCTTTTATATATATATGGTTAGCCATGCATGTTATGAGTAAATAAGTTGCGTATTGTAGATTGTTTAACCAAAATGCCAAGATTAGCGTAACTTGATAGCTGTTGTTTTGGACCCAAATCCTCCTATACTCTTCATGTATATTTCACATACACCAATGTCTACTATCTAACCATATGAACCTGTTCACATACCCCCATACACATGATGCTAGTTTTCCCTCTCTAACGCTCTCTCTGTATATATATTGTGATTGGATTTCAAGGCAAGTGACTTTCAATTCTTTAACTTGTGATTTTGATTTTCTTGGGATAGTATTTTTTCAGATGATTGGTAGTTACCTTCCTTTATTTTTTTTTATGAGTACCAGTTTTCATATGGGGTAGTAGACAACTTTATAGTTTTGATGGTTGTTGTTTCTGTATCTTTCTATTTTAGCACCCTGGATTGCTTGTGTGTTTGATACCCTATGACTGTTGGTTAGCATGACTAGTAAACCTAGATGAGACTTCACTGTCACCGTATGCCATGACCCTGGATATTGTCTTTTATTTGATGGTATGATTTGTTTAAGTTCTGGGATTTTGATTGTGGAGGTTTGACCTAGAGGGAGTAGGGACATTTTAATTTCGAGGACAAAATTTTTATAAGGTGGGTAGGATGTTAGCACCCTGAATTTCGGGTTGATTTTTTTCATTTTATTTTATTTCCTGATTGATTGGTTTTGATAAATAATTTATTTTGTTATTTTTCCTTAAGTGTACTTTCCCGTGCCATTGATATTTGGAGTATCAGGGATGTTCAACTCTGGAAATCTTCTTTACGAGTTTTGGAGTGGACACGATTACCTTCATGACGGTATATAGTGTCCCATCCAAACTTGTTCTCTTGTGCTCTTTCTGCTTCGCTGAACTTCGGGTCGGTTTAGACCATTTGATTGTTATTTATTTTCCCACTCTTTTCCTTGATCATTTTCAGCGCGTTACCATGACTTTTAAATTGGGAGCACAAGACTAGTCAGTTTCTTGAAATGAACTCCTCATTGATGATCTACTCCAGACGCTCGTCACCCTTGACCTTCGTGTCCCACTCAGACACGTCATTTTGTGCTCCATTTGATTCGCACAACTTTCCCGACACGTGACCCGATTTTATTTCACTCTACGGCGTCACATTCATCTTCCAACTTGATTTGTGGGTCCCCTGTCGACCAAAACCTATCAGCCCCAACTATGGACATGGCCCACTTTGAGCCTACTATCCGTCCGCCACTTGTGTCCCATTTATTGGAATCTCCATGTGCTACTTATTTGCCCATGATCATCAACGCCTAATTTTAATTCGATTTTTGCACAATGTCCAGTTTTGATCCAATCCAGCTCTACCGAGTCCAGTCCAGCTTTGTGTTGCCCTCCATCGGGACACCCTCATTTTTCCGTGTCCAAAAATAATATTGAATACCTATCTACCTATTTTAATATTAATGGAAAATTTCCGTTGATTTTAAACCCATTGAAATTACCTAATCTTTCCTATTTAAATTGTAGCCATTGATTCCCTCAATTAATCCTCACCATCAATTTTTCCCCTCATTTATTTTTTCAAACCCCTAGCAGCAAGGTGTTGGCCGGCCCTAACTTTAGTATAGGATAACAAATTCTCTCTCTCTCTCACTTCATTTATTGCTTCTCTCTTTCTCTCTCTCCTTTCCATTGTTTTTTCTTTTCTCACCAACCATACAGCAACCTCAAACCCGAACTCCATACCACCCCTCGCCGTCGTGCGTGGCGTCTGGCCGCCCCCGACGAGCCGTTGTCGGCTGAGCTGGCCGCGTGCAGCCTTGCACAGTGCCGCGGCGCACAGTGACAGCAGCAGCGTACGCGCATGCGTGCATGGGCGCGCGCGCGAACGGCAATGCCGCGCCGCCGTCGGCCGCACACCGGCGTGGCCGACCCCCTCCGTGGGTGGCCCCCCTCCGGGCGCACCCTAGGCTGCCTTCCCCTGGCGGCCAACGTCCTCCGGGACGCGCCGTCGAGGCGATTCGTGCGTTTTGAACGACGTCCCGTCGTGACGCGCGCGGGATTGAGTTCGTTTTGACGCTCCGTCACAGCGACTTCGTGCACGTTTTTCCGGAGATCCGACCGTTGGATCGGCAATTTCTTTCCTCCGTCGCAATCTTGGTATATCCACCTTCATCCCTGTCAATTTTCGTCCGTTAATTTTATCGTTTGATACATCAAAACCGGCCACCAAGTTGACCGTTTAAATTATATTAAATTTGGACAGTTTCGCGGGGCCAACTTCGTCAGCTTGTATCTCCTCCACCGCAGCTCCGTTTGGCATGCTATTAGTTCCGGTGCGAAGCTGGTATAACCCTCTTACTACCCCTCCAGTTTCATTTTATTGTGAGCTTGTTTGATTGGTTGAATTCGACGCCAAAATTGGTCGTCCGAATTCGTAATTTCCAACTTGTAAAATTCTATTTTTGAGCACGGGACTCCAGATTTCATTTCTGATATCACCATTAGACTTGTGGCGTCGTTCTGGCATGTTTTCATATAAAATTTGTTAGATTTGGAGAACGTGGGCTCGGGCACGCATTTCGGTGCAAAGCGGGTCCCACTTTCTGGGTCAACAGGACTTTTTGACGCCGGCTTATCGGAATCCAATTCCGGATATACCGATGAGTTCGTATCGTCATTCTGCACTCGTTGACATATAATTTGCTAGGTTTTGGTGGACATTGGGTCTGGCACGCATTTCGGTGCAAGTCGGATACCAATATCCGGGTCAACGAGTAATTTTGAGATCGGCTCATCAGAATCCAATTCTGGATATACCGTTGAGTTCGTATCGTCATTCTGGACTCATTGACATATAGTTTGCTGAGTTTTGAGGACTTTGGCTCCGGCACGCATTTCCGTGCAAACCGGAATTCCAAGTTCTGGTCAACGGGCCAAAATGAGATCGGGTCAACGGAATCCAATTCTGGAGATACCGTTGGGTTCGTATCGACATTCTAGTTTCGTGGACATATAATTTGTTATATTTTGTAGACTTGTTTTCTTGCATATTTTTCGGTGCAAAACGGCTCCGACACGGACACCGTTTTGACCCGAAATTAACTTTTGCCCTTGTGTCCAAATTGGACCGTTGGGTAGGCTATCCTAGCTAATTTGACCATTCTGGACACGTTGGCGATGTTCATTTTATCGTCCGACAATGTTTGTTGATAATTTCTCTGAGTTTAACCTTTTTATATTTAACCAATAACTAATTCATATAATATTCGTATTTCGGGATTAGTACAACGAAACTGAGATCAGTCAATTCCAGTGATCTCACATCGCTGAAATTGGCAAGTTGGATACGTGGATCACTATAATAAGATTATCAACCTTACCGATAATCTTCTTATCTCGATTTGCGTGCCGTGAGTTTCGACGTGCAAATAACGAAGTACACTTTATATTAGACTAGAATTGACCCTGATTGACCTAAGTTGACCAGTTGACCCAAAGTCAACTGTAAGTCAACACTTGACCTAGTTTGACTAGATTATTGACCGGAGTCGACCTAGAGTTGTTTTGACTTAGAAGAACCTAGAATAATATAGATTGCCTGTAGGGATTCATTTATTTAACTTGAACACCTTGTAACCTGTGTTGCTTTAAATAGGACTCTGTGGCTTCAGTGGGACCTCCTATACTTATCAGCTGTTCAGGTTATCGAGGCGAGTACATTCTCTGATCATTTCATATCTTGCTTAGAATTATTTCCTGCAGTAGATTACTTTACTTGTACTGTCACGATGGTCACACGGATTGGTACTATATGGATCCCTTCTTGAGATGTTATCCTTAGGGAGCATCGGGTACTCTATGTTCTGTGCGTTTCACTTACATGGCGTATCACTATGCTTCATTGGTTCCTTGATCACTTACGACATATACTCTTATGATCGTAGAGTCTTCCTGGAATCCTTATCCCATTTATGGGACTACTATGTATCACCTTCGGGGTCTATCACCTTCGGGGTCTATCACCTTCGGGGTCTGTTACATAGCATCATATAACATAACCTGGCTGGATCCTTGTGTATTGATTGGGGGTACGGGGGAGTATAAGTGGACATGTGAATAATACACCAGTAGTTTCTTATCATAATCATTCCTTAGTGTCTTATTAGAATCATTCCAGGCCATTTACATGTTCATGATTGTACTCTGACTCACTAGTCACTGCTAGTTCTCTATTTATAGTAGATATTTCTATTACAGCTCTTCCTGTTTACATACTGCTTTTCTTCAGTACTTGTATCTTACTTTACTGCATGTTATATGTTTTCTAACCTGCTATGATCTGTTGAGATGTATTGTGCTCGCTCCAGTCCTGACTGGACGTGTTGATAAATTTTACAGATAGCCTGGAGGTGCTTGCTAGCCTAGAGGAGACACATTAGAGGTTGTTTAGGTAGTTATTTCTTTTTGTCTGGAGTTGTATTTACTTTGTGGATTACTGTATCTGTATTTAAGTTTTGAGATGTATTTCTGGGTTTATGTATCTTAGACACTTAGACTTCTATCTCCTATATCTGTTTTGGATTTCATGTTTTATCTATCCTTATCATGTTCTACCTTAGATGTGATTGAGTTTGTATCTGCTATGTCACCCCCATTCGGGGAGTATAAACTGTTTAGTCTTATACTGTTAGATGCATTGAGACCTAGGACAGCGTTCTACCGCCGACACTGCGGCGTAGGCTGGGCGTTGTTACGTTCTAGTGCCCTAACTCTAGGGTGCGGGTCGTGACACTCAAGGGACTAAATATTTGAAGAATCGAAATCATGTTCCAAATGTTATCAAAGAACAGATCCCTCAGAGTTTTCCTCGTCCTGTTGTTGTTCCTGATCTCCGAGAACATCTTAGACAGAAGAAGGATACTATCCCTACATCTTCAGTTCAACCATCTGATCATCATTGCAACCATAAAGTCATCATCCAATGTTGTTGTCAAATAACAAAACGATCTGTCTTCGATCGTCTGAATTTTGCTAAATCTGAACCTATATCAGAGGAAGACGAAGTCTTGTATGCTTCTGTCAACATGACTTCTCGAGACACTGGGGGTAGAAGATGCCCTAAGCACGGTAAACCTCGCAAGCCAAGCCAGCGGTATTTAGAATTACTCCAAGAATCTTCTGAAGGAGTGTTTCGACATACCCGTTCTCGAAGCCAAGATACAATCGGTCAAAGGAATCTTCCTCAAAATCCTTTAGGTTATCTTCCTACCTCTCAGTCAGGAGATGATTCCTTCTCTGACTATGATGCATACAGCGAAAGCTCTGAACAAACAGTGTCTTCTACTGTACCAAGAGAAGTGACAGCTTATGTTGTCACTGATGATCCCGATGCTTCGACTTCTTCAAATCAGGAACAGCGAATCGCTGCACTTGAAGACAAACTAAAAACTATGGCTGAAATGGTTGCTAGTATGCATTCTATCATTGTGGCACAACATGCTACGCCATCGACTGCACCTATTGCGAGTCCAGAGATTATAGCATCTTCGGTACCTGCCAATACTGGGCTGGGGGTAGTGTCTCCTCAAATGCCTCCTGTACAAGTACAAGTTCAAACTACACCTAGTCAGTCAGGGGCTGGGGGTAGTGCTTACAATGTTGTTCCTCCTCCTACCATTCTAACTCAACCTGCTCCTTTTTCGTCATCAGAAGACGCCAATGAAGCTGTCAAACTCTTACGAACTCAGTTCGAAGCTTTCAAAGAGAAAGACAACTTGCAAAGATTGGGGATCAAGCAGCCCTATCCAGTTGAATGGAAGGAAGTCCCGTTTCCACCGAAGTACAAGATCCCAACAATCTCTTTGTTCGATGGCAGTATTTCTCCTAGTCAATTCATTAATCATTTTGAGGTAATGACCGTTCAACTCCAGTCAAATGACGCTCTTCTTACCAGAGTGTTCGTCGGTTGTTTAGCCGGCGTAGCATATGACTGGTACAGAAGTTTGCCCGATGGTTGTATCACTTCTTTCTCAGGTCTCAAGCAAATCTTCCTGGAACGGTTTTATGAAGGATTTAACGACATGACTATGTCGGCTCTCAACAAAATCAAACAGAAACACAATGAAACTGCTGAGAGCTTCATCGAACGGTTCCGCCGTGAAGCTTTGAAAATGCCTCCCGGAACTCCAGCTGCTGTCACTATTGATACTTGTAAGGCAAATCTTTTGCCTATTATCAGTATATGGACGGGATCTACCTAATTCCAAGATTGGCCTTCATTCATCGTCAACGCCAAAGCTGCGGAAGTGAGTGTCGAGAAGTTCAAACAATTGGGCGTACAGATGTCTAACCCCGATCGAGATGAACACCAGACGTCAGGTGGTGGCAATCGCCAGAACAACCGCAAAGCAAAAGAGACTTTGAACATCAATTTGAACAAGAATAAAGAATCTTTGGCTGTCAATGTGGCTCCTCCTACATCCACTCCTACTCCTTCTGTACCTCCACCGAGGGAACCTCGTCCGAAAGTAGAATATTCCTTTGACGAGAATGACACTGCAAGCATCTTTGAATGTTTACTCAAAAGCAATAAAATTCAGCTTCCAGACCCAAAGAAACCTGATGAAGTCGGTAAGACAGATCATCCTAAATATTGTATCTACTACAGGTTCATTGGACATCCTACTCGAGCATGTTACGTGCTTAAAGGCAAAATTCAAGAGCTTGTCAATGCTGGGGTCGTTACTCTGCAGCAAGATGAGAAGACTGTTACTGCGAACATGATTTCAGTCCAGTTTGGTGACTTTCCTCCGCAGATGTCACCTTCGCAGATGGTACAGCACGGTGTCATTCCTATTCCCAAAGCTACTCTTGAGATTGAGAATCTCCCGCCTCCACCAAGTGAAGGTCTTGTTCCCTTGTCTCTTGACAACGGCGAAATTATGTGGATCCATCCAGATCTTGCTTTCGAGTTCGAAGTTTCCTCTTCTTCTAAGAAGAAAGACCGCTCCAAAAGCAAGACAAAGACTTGCAACATGGTGTCTTTTGAACCCATCGTTGACGAAGAAATTCTGCTAGGCACCAGATCAGGGAAAGCTTACTTGAAAGATCATTCTGAAGCTCAAGACAACCCTACCTCTTCTTCTGAACCTGTTCCAATACAGTCTACTTCCTCTGAAGAGATTCCTTCCACATCCTCACCAGTTGTAGTGTCTATTCCTCCCAAGCCGGTGGTTGCTGACAAAGGCAAGCAACAAGTCTGCTTCGACAAACCCCTGAAGAAATCATCTCCTACAGGACTTGAAAAGCCATACAACTTTGATATATTGGCACAACTAGCCAATACACCAGCTAGGCTATCAATCTTCGAGCTCTTGCGCCTTTCCAAGGAGACTCGAGAAACTCTAAGTGAAGCCCTGATGCAGGCTGAAACTTGCCTAACTCTTCTCAAAAAGCCAGAATCAGAACCAGTTTCTTGCAGTCATTGTCATAGTATCCTGGAGTTGATTCCAAACATCACTTTCACTCAGGATGATATGCTGCTGGAGGATAATAGACATGATCGTCCTCTATACTATACAGGGTATGTCGATTCGATGAACGTCGATCGTATCCTGATAGATCCAGGGTCTGTACTTAGCATCATGCCAAAAACAATGCTAGACACGTTGAAGATACCAGTACATAGTCTTTCAAGTACAATCACCACTATCTTGGGATTCAACCAAGGCAGGAGTGAACCTTTGGGCAAGATCTGCCTAAAACTCCAAATAGACAATCTTCGCACAAAGGTGACCTTTTATATCATAGACAATCATGGTTGTTCTTACAATGCTCTCCTGGGAAGACCCTTTCTCCATGAACATAATGTCGTTCCATCAACTCTTCATCAATGCTTTAAATATGTTGATGACAAAGGAGAAGTTCATAAAGAAGTTGCAGACCTTTATCCTTTCAAGGGCGTCGAAGCGTATTGCAACGATGCTCACATGTATAAGGAGGAATTTATGAAAGTGGTATTGGCCATGGATACTGAAGAAGATCAAGAAGCAGTGCCCAAAGACACTCTTATTATACCTATTAAAGGGCGTGTTTCTCATCCTCAGTCTTCTAAACCACTGGCTATTCACTTGCCAGTCCAAAAGAAATCAGTTGATGCTGATCAAAAAAAAAGGGAGCTCATCTCTTCTGAGCCACTTGTTATCGACTTACGTCGTAACAAAGACAAAAAGCAGCTCAATTCTTCTGAGCCACTTGTTGTTGATTTAACTCACAACAAAGAAAAAAGGGAGCTCACCTCCTCTGAGCCACTTGTTATTGATCTCCGTCGTAACAAGCCTCCTCCACGTTCTTCTTCTCTCCCTCTTGTAATCAATCTGACCAAGTCTGCTAAGGCTAAAGGTCCTGCTGTAAATACAGATGTACATATCAATGAAAAAGCATCTACTTTCCAGTATACTGATGTTATTTATCATACTAAATACTATTTGGATATGTTAGATAGCTTCAAATCATTTACAATGGGAGTAGTGCAATCTCTTCAAACAGAAGTTTTATGTGAGCATCCAAAGATTCATATCGTATTGTTCCTGCTCGTAAGAAAGGTGAACGTCCAATACTTTTTAGTAAAAGACCGGAAAAAAAATTCTGCTATACGGATGATAGCAAAGTTAACGACACGGGACATCTTCAATTCCGTCGTTACAGTCAACAATCAAAAGACATTGTCCGAAAAATGGGTTACGACTTCAAAAGCGGCCTCAACTACGGTAAGGGAAGAAAGACTCCTCTCCGTACCGCTGTTCCACAAGGAAAGTCAAAAATGTATTACAACAGGACCAAAAGAGGTCTCGGATATGCTTCCCCTCCGATGTTATCCCCAGCAGTTTCCGATTCTGATAGCGAAGAATGTTCTAACTCTTCTGATTCCAGGTCATGGGATTCTGACACTAGCATTGGTGAAGTCCATCGTGTAATCGTATCTTCCAATATGGTTTCTGCTGAATTTTCGAAAGGATATGATGAGGATATTGAAGAAAGTTCTGAAACAGATCCTTGGGCTCAACAGATGGATAATCAGTGGGTACTCCGATTTGAACAAAGAGAACCTCCTACTGAAGATCAACTAGTTCAAGTTGATGTAGGAGAAAGCGAGTCACCTCGTCCAATCTTTATTAACAAGAATCTTCCAGAGGCAGATAAGCAAGAGTTGATTCTTCTCATTAAAGAATATATTGACGTCTTTGCTTGGAGTTACGAAGATATGCCAGGGTTAGATCCCAAATTTGCTACTCACAAACTGAATATTCTGCCTAATGCTAAGCCAGTCAAACAGCAGCAACGGCGATTCAAGCCTGAAATGATGGACGCAATCGATGATGAAGTCAAGAAGCTCATCGCTTGTGACTTTATTCGAGAAGAATAACATCCCGATTGGGTAGCCAACGTTGTTCCAGTTCTAAAGAAAACCGGCAAAGTCCGAGTCTGTATCGACTTTCAGGATCTTAATGAAGTATGTCCGAAAGATGAATTTCCTCTCCCTATCACGGATGTCATGATTGATAATACCTGTGGGTTCGAGCGAATATCTTTTATGGATGGATTCTCTGGATACAATCAGATCAAGATGAATCCCGAAGATGAAAAACACACATCTTTCCGCACTCCTCGGGGAGTCTATTGCTACACAGTGATGCCATTTGGTCTCAAGAACGCTGGTGCAACTTACCAACGGGCCATGAGTACCATTTTTCGAGAACATCTTCGTAAAATAGTCGAATGCTACGTCGATGATATTGCTGTCAAAAGTCGTCTGAAAGAAGATCATATCCAAGATTTAAGAATAATCTTCAATCTCATGCGTCAACATCAGCTCAAAATGAATCCCACCAAGTCATTTTTGGGTGTCTCTAGTGGTAAGTTTCTCGGCTTCGTTATTACCTCTAAGGGTATACACGTGGATCCCGAGAAGATCAAAGCCATTCAAGAGATGTGTCCTCCACGCAACCTAAAAGAGCTACGAGGATTCCAAGGTCGACTTGCGTACATCAGGAGATTCATTTCGAACTTGTTTGGACGCTGCAGACCATTCACTCAGCTAATAAAGAAGGGTATATCTTTTATTTGGACTGAAGAATGTCAACAAGCATTCGACGACATTAAACGATATCTCATGAACCCACCAGTATTGGTGCCACCAATCTCAGGCATTCCATTCTTAATGTACGTCCGTGCTATGGATCATTCATTGGGTGCTTTACTCGCCCAAAAGAACAAAGACGGTCATGAACAAGCTATCTACTATCTCAGTCGTACTATGATTGGTGCTGAACACCGTTATAGTCCGGTTGAAAAAGAATGTCTAGCCCTTATGTTCGCCGTTCAAAAGACAAGACATTACATCATAGGTCAAACCATTCATGTTATATCCCGAGTCAATCCTCTTCGGGTACTGATGAAGAAGCCTAGCACACTCAACTCTCGGCTTGCTACATGGGCTATCCTTCTAGCCCAATATGATATGGTATATGTTCCTCAAAAATCTGTCAAAGGTCAAGCACTGGCGGATTTCTTGGCGGCTCATCCCGTACCGGAAACATCCAAACTTTACGATGAAATTCCAGACGAGACGTTGGAAGTCAACTTGATCTCTGAAGAATTTCCGACCTGGCGTCTATTCTTTGACGGAGCATCCAGAATTGGACCCAATGGTGCTATTGTAGCAGGAGTTGGAGTTGTTCTCGTTTCCCCAGAAGGATCAACTATCCAAAGAGCTTACTCTCTAGATGAATCTTGCTCTAATAATGTAGCAGAATATAATGCTCTACTCATCGGTCTTCAATTAGCCAAGCAATTGAATGTTGAATATCTCGAAGTTTATGGCGATTCTAAACTGGTTGTCAATCAGGTTAGAGGAACTTATGAAGTCCGTCATCAAGATATGATACCTTATTTTGAGGCAGCAATCAACATGACTACATCATTCAAAGCTTTCTTTATTGAATATGTACGCCGAGCTTGCAATACTAAAGCAGATGCCTTGGCCAATCTTGCAGTGGTCTTAGCCGTTCCCATCAGAAGACAACAAGTGGTGGTTATCTCTAATCGAGAATTGTTTTGTGTCGAAAACAATCGTAGCATCGAATTCAGTAATTTTGCTGAAATAAATGTTATCGATGAAGATTGGAGAACTCCTTTCATAGACTTCGTGGTTCACGACATACTTCCCGAAGATCCTAAGGAGGCTACAAGTATTCGACGACAATCCCTACGATTCTACTACAACCAAAATACTAAGACTCTCTATCGGCGGACTTATGACGGTCTCCTTCTACGTTGTCTAGCTGGTGATGAAGCAAAACAAGTACTACGTGAAGCTCACGACGGTGTCTGCGGAGCACATCAGCCCGGTCCTAAACTACAGGATCGCATCCGAAGAATGGGTTACTACTGGCCCTCTATGGTATCAGATGCCATTGAATATGCAAGGAAATGTCGAGCTTGTCAAATCCATGCAGATTTCATTCATCAACCTTCAGAATTTTTACATCCAACAGTCGCTTCCTGGCCTTTTGAAGCTTCGGGCATGGATGTCATAGGTCCTATTAATCTTCCTTCTTCCAGAGGACATCGGTTCATTCTGGCAATAACAGACTACTTCTCTAAGTGGGCTGAAGCTATACCCTTGGCTGAAGTCAAGACCAGTAGTGTCATCAACTTCGTCAAACACCATGTCATTTATCGATTTGGTGTCCCTCGACGAATCATTCATGACAACGGACCGCAATTCATCAGCCAGAAATTCACCAGATTCTGTGATGATCACCGGATTGACAATGTCGCCTCGACTGCTTACAATCCTGCCGCTAATGGTTTAGCTGAAGCTTTCAACAAAACTATTATCAAGCTTCTCAAAAAGTTTGTATCCACTAACAAACGGAATTAGAGTGAAAAGCTTGGCGAATGTCTATGGGCTTACCGAACTACGGTCTGCAACCCTACAGGTTTTACACCTTTTTCTTTGGTATATGGCTGTGAAGCTGTTCTTCCTCTGGAACTTCAAATTCCTTCTTTAAGGATTGCTATTGCTAATGAGCTCACTACGGAGAATAATGATCTTCTTCGACTTCAAGAACTGGAGGCACTTGATGAGAAGCGATTAATGGCTCAACAACATATTGAGTTATACCAAGCTCGTATTTCTAAGACTTTCAACCGTAAAGTGAAGGTCAGAGCCTTTCAGCAAGGAAAACTTGTTTTAACAGTCAGACGTCCTATGACTATGACTCATATGAGCAAAGGCAAATTCGACGCAAAATGGGAAGGTCCTTACGTTGTGAGCAAAGTTTTCTCAAATGGAGCTTATCAACTCTCAGAACTGGATGGACGAATTGCTATGATGTCTATCATTAGCAAATTCCTTAAAAAGTATTATGTGTAAATGTAAAAGCTTGTAAATCATCAGACAAATTCATGTTCATAAATAAAATTTTATTTCATCATGAATGATAGTACATGATATTAAGGAAGGTCACTATCATCCTTCTCTACATTGGGACGCGGACCACTGCCGTCCTTCTCAAAGACACGGTCAGTAAAAGAGCCGAGAACTTCCTTGCTGGAGCCCACGAGGAACTTGCAAGCAGCCAGCCTCATGGCCTCTTCTTCTTCAGTCTTTCCTGGTTCAAGCAAGAAGTCCAGAATATCTCGTGGTGGTTTTTGTGCAGACGAACCTTCGCCTGCCTCTGCCTGCTTTGATTGAACTGGATCGACAAGACGTTCTTTAACGCCTTCTTCAACCTTCGGGGCGAGTTCAGTCTTCTTGAGTGCATCTCCAGACGACATTTTTTTATGTTAGAAAAGTGGAAGTGTTCCTTTCTGTTAAAATTCTGCTCTATTTATATGCAGAGATTATCCAAATGATGAAGTGATACATTCATCTGACGGTTCATCCGTTCATTTAATTCACTTGACGGATCGTCCGTTCATTACGTTCATCCGATGGTTCACCCATTCACATTCATCCGACGGTTTATCCGTTCATTATCTCTTGACGGTTCATCCGTTCATTTAATTCACTTGACGGTTCGTCCGTTCATTACATTCATCCTATGGTTCACCCTTCACATTTATCCGACGGTTTATTCGTTCATTATCACCCAACGGTTCGCCCATTCATTCATCATCACTTGACGGTTCATTTGTTCGTTATTTTCCATTTTGACGGTTTGTCCGTTCATTCCATTATTTGACGGTTTTCCCGTTCATCTCATATCCACATCAGCAACTTATCGTTTCGATTAAGTTGTCAATTGAGATAATCATGTTCAGTATATTCTGCCACGTCCATATTACCTCTGAGCAGATATAATGAATATAATTATTTTCTACAAAATCATCAAGAAATATATCATGTCTTGTACCTCTGAATATATTTTCTATCTCTATTATTTATATCTGAACAAGATATACAACAAATAATGGAGCCACAACAAAAATGTCTTTTATTTAATTGAAATATAAGACATTACAAAATACATATATTTCAAAAGACATAAAGATACAAAATGTTCCACTAAGATGGAGGTATTATCAGATTGTCAATATACTGCTTGAGAGTCTGCAGCCGTTCTTCACGAGTGGACATCACCCTCCTTCTGGCTTCCTCCATCCCAGTTTCCTCATTAAAAGCCGGTATGGTCACCATTCTGCGGGTAATCTCAGCATTATGAGCTTCTACATATTCATCCCTCTCCTGAATCAGAGCATTAAATTGTTGAGTTGCAAGTTGATGATCAGCAATTTCCTCTTCTAACTCTTTCTGAAGACGAGCAACCTCTGCACTTAGCTCAGCAGCTCTCTGTTCTTTTCTATTAGCCATCAAGGTTACTGATTCCAGCTTGGAATTATACTCAGCAGATTTTGCAGAGAAAGCTTCCAAAAGGTTCTGGATATTAACCCTTTCAATATCAGCTGCTTGAGCCAGTTGCTCGAATTCTGCTTGTACTAGAGATTCTACGTCTCCTTGGTTGAGCTCTTTATAGCTTTTGATAGAAATCTCTAATTCATTCAAAATATGATCCAGGAGAGTGGCTTGAGCCTCATCACCCTGTTCCCGGATAGCTCTTATTAATAGAGAAGTTGGACCTCTAACCATGAAGAAATTAGTACCCTCTTTCTCCATCATCCTTTTTACTAGAGGCCCCAAAGATTCAAAGAAGCATCTGGTAAAGGATTGAATTACAAGATGATTCGTTGCTATAGCACCAGGAGTTGCAGCCACTCCTGTTGATGATGAGGCTATGGGACGTTCAATCTCTTACATCTGGATAGCAGGTTCTTTGAACAAAGGAGCCAACGTGGAGCTAGTTGCCCCTACTGGTTGTTCTTCTGCAAAAAAAAGTAAAGATTGTCATGTTGCCTGTTGTTAGCCATTGTTCAAGAAGATTAAAGATGCAAGTTATCTTACCATAATTGAATTCAACAATGAGTTTATCATTTGCTGGAGTAGACTCTGGCCGAGCAGAAGTAGTTTCAGCCATAACAGCTTGACTACTACCCGCTTCAGAACCACAGGATAAATGATGACTGCTACTAACAACCACCATCGTTATAGGCACTATGTCCGTGCACGTTGGAGGTGCTAGAGGAGTCTCAATATCTGCAGGAAAAACAAATAAAGACGTTAGCTATCAATTCATTCAAGAGGAGATTGCTAATTTCATTTCATTTTTTATACCTTGAGGATCATTGGCGGGAGTTTCTTCTGGGGCTTCTTCATCTATTGTTTTTTCTGGAGAAACTGTTATCTCGACATCCTTTTCAGGATTTAAGGTATCAGCAGCATTTTCTGGAACCTCAACATCTTTTTCAGGATTTAAGGTATCAGCAGCATTCTCTGGAATCTCAGTATCCTCTTCAGGATTTAAGATGTCATTGACAGCATTTGGAGATGTGTGCACTTCATCATCTTTTTCAAGATCTTACATATATTCATCAATATTCTCAGATGAAGAGCTCTCTTCATCTTCATCTTCTTCTGATGCATTCCCGCTGGTAGTTGCAGTTTGATCACCATGGTCATCCAGAGGGCTGTAGCTGCAATCTTCTAGAGCCGCAATTACCTCGCGATCCTCCTCTTCGCGGAGGGTTCTAGGAGTAGGTGGAAGTTCAATCATCTCCGCAGCAGGTAAAAGAGAGTGTACAACATTTTGCTCTTCCTCCACTTCCTCCATAATACTTTCTCTAGGCTCTTCGGCCTCAGTTCTCGGATCAAGATCTTTCCTTTGCTCGATCTCCTCTCTATGTTCGAGACTAGGAGTTTTATTCCTAGGAGTAGGAGATGGTAAGGTTAATCCAACCACAGCATCCATTACCATTGAAGACGGAGCTCGATTTCTTCTTTGGGCCAGCTTCTTTCTTTTCAGTGGCCTCTCAGGGCTCTCTATATTTATAGTCTCAACTTGTTTCTGGATAGAGGTTGGTGTAGTAGCCTCTTCTTGCTGAGTTGACTCGGCCAGTTGCCGAGACTGAGATCGAGTGGTGATCTTTTCAGAAGAATGATCTAAGATCAATTTCTTCTTTGCTGCTGGAGCAGGAGGTTCCTCTCTTCTCCTCCTTTTTGCTAGAGATTTGCCCACCTTCAGAGAGACACGCAGTGGCGCGTTAACTTCTTGAGGGAACATAATATCCCTTGAGGCTTCCAAAGGTGCATCTTCTGGCTCATGTACCTCATCATTTCGTATGAGTGACAGGACAACTCCTCCTCTCTTCAATCTTGTTGAAGATGCGAAGCTATCCGTGAGGTTGAAATTCTCAGCAAAGGTATTTGAAGATGTATAAAAAACTGAGTATGTAAACAGCATCCGAGGGCCATGATTGCTGTTTACAGGCATCGAGAACGTCGATTTCGTATCTCGAGCATTATAGTAAGCCCAGGCCCGGGCTCCATCTATCAAATAACCCTTTCCTTGAAGACATGTAATAGCATTCCCCACATGGAATTGGTCATAGCCGAACTGTCGAGCGAATCGACTGGGAAGATATGGCTCTAAATAACATTCATCTTCAAACCGGTATACCAAATGAGACGGGCGAATTGTTTTCAACCATTCAAAAGCTGCACGGCTCAGAGGATGCATCTGCGAATCAATCATACTTGTCCGCATTTGTTCGTAACCAGCAGGAGGAGGGGTACAATAAAAGTTCCATCATTTACTCAAATTTAGAGTATATCTACAGTCTCTGAGAGCAGTGAACTTCCACTTACCATTGGAGTATCTTCGTAAAAAGCTGCCATCAACCGGTCCCATACCGGGGTCCATCAAAGTGGGATGGTGAAGGAGCAACCACCTAAATAGATATGTATATGGTAATTCCAACCGAGGGAATTCTTTTTCACCCTTGGACTTCAACATCAGATCGACGTATAGACGAAGACCAGCATTCAGCTTACAAGTCATGGCTGACAGAAGATCCATCTTATAACCGAAGACTAATCTAACGGCCGCAAAAAGAACACCGCGATGGAAGCGGTCTACTGCACTGGATCCCGAAACTACAAATCGGCGAAGCCAATGTGTCAGAAACCCTGCTAATTGGGCTTCTTTCGACATCGGTCTATATCCTACTCTTAAATAACTTTCGAGAGTATCCCCTATCTTCAAAGGAGGGCATTGATAATCATCTTTCATTGCTTTATCAAAATCGCCACTCTCTTCCATCAACTTCATTACTTCTGTGTTGCTTAATGGCTTAAAGAAATCAGGATAACATCTATCGTGTTCCTTAGTCTTCGGTTCTTGGATGTGGTTAAGGAACAGATAAGGTAGCCATTTCGAGGAGTAGCAAGTGTTTGATGTAGCACTCTTATAGAACAAGGAACAGATCTTATAATGGCATAGCAGTTCCTCGAAGACTGCTACCATTTCTGTATTTTCTCTCCGGAGTTTGTCCAACTCATCATTGGTTGGAACAAATTCTTCGTAAGGGGCATCTCCCATTGGCAGAAAAGAGATGTACTTCATCTCATGGAGTGCAAACCCAATTTCTCCGTCGGGAGTCATGAAGGTCCCTGTTCTGTAATTATACCTCTCTGCTAAAGCCAAGAATAGGTGAGGGTTCGGGGCAAAACTATAGATAGTGGCATGCACTGCTTGGTATAAGTTGATTTGCTGCAATTCGCCTTCAAATTTGGTCAGAATCCAATTGGCTATGCAGCTCCATCTTTTAAAATCTGGATTCACCAATCCAGTCAGTCTGATGTCTTGCTCCAGATATCTTCCTTCGACTTTCGCAAATTCATTTGCAAAAATTGGGGTCCTGACGGGCATCAACAATGAAGAATTCTCCGGCGGAATGCAACCGGGTTTCAGTCCTCTCAGCAAAACACTGTACCGTTCAGAAGAACTGTAGAACATATCTTTTTTGTTTGGACCCTTCTTCACAAAAATTCTTTCCGGACGGGCATCTTGGAACGGAGTAAGGTTCCATTCCATCATCCTCGGATAACTCGCATGAGCATACCGGGATAATGGGAGACAGCGTGGAATATTTGGTATTGAGAAAGATCTATCCGTCTGATGGACAATTCTTTCTTCCATCCTCGGTCTTGGTTGGGAACTTTTCTCAAAAGCTTAACCAAATAAGAGTAAGGGTTTCTTGTGTATAACAGCATCTGCCGTTTCCAGAGGTTGTTCGTTTATTAAACATTGTAGTGTTTCATTGTCTTGAGATATCAAAATGGCCTGACGGGAGGTCGGCAGATCATATTGAGGATAATGCACATGTGACAAGTCTTCTTTATATTCTGATTCTGAAAGGGTTCCCACGAAGTTCTCATATTCTGGGTCTTTCCTAGTATTAACTGCATCAGATAGAAAAAAACAAAAAATTTCAGTATAAGTCAAAGTCAAAAGATGCAGATTGCGCAATATCAGATTGCGCAAACAATCAGATTGTGCAAACAAACAGACATCAGTTTGTGCTGACAAATCTCGCGCAAATCAGCAAATTGCGCTGACTTTTGTCAGCGTAATTCAACCGATCGCGCAGAGAGTCGTCCTTCATAAAAATGAAGGATAGATTGATTTGTGCAACCAGAACCCTAAAACGGGGTGGCGCAGTATGATCCTATCTCTAAAAAAGAGATGGATTCCGACAGGAACATTGAAATCAAAACTCTAAAAAGAGTTTTTGATTAGGTTAACTACCTATCATTGCTGGGTGAGCTGTTTCATGGCGAGAAACTCGGCGCACAGCCCTGGTTGATGATTCGGCGGGGGCCTTGCCCTTAGCGGCGGCAGAAGATCGTCGGGGAGCCATGGCGATTGTCGGAGAAGGAAGGAGGAAAGAGCTCAGAAGTTTTTCTCTCAAAAGTATGAAGCAAACAAGTAAAGAATACTTCGAATGAATTGAGGAACTATTTATAATTTTTCAAAGTCGAAACGGCCGCCTTAGATTGTGCCTAAAAATGGGCTAAACCCTCAGATTGCGCAGACAGCTCATTATGTGCGCAAATTGGTTTCATATTCAAAATTCAAAGTATTTCAAAATTTTGAATAAATTCAACTTTCGAAAACTTTGAAGGGGGTCTTGTAGGTCCTAAAAAATCAAGTTACACACATCAACAAAGTCAGAAAATCAAGAAATACAACTTTCAGATAAATTGCGCAGAAATCAGATTGTGCATCCTTCAGATTGTGCAGGATAGATTGTGCACACTTTCAAGTGCGCAGGCTGACGTGGCAAATCACCATCATTACCTGACACAAATCAAATCTTCTGACAATTGACAGCACCGAGAACGAGGCGACCGTTCGTTTAATCGTGCAGTACGGCGCTCGAGGACAGCTGGCAGCGCAATCCATGTTGGCGCAATCTATGTTGACGCAATCCATTTCCTGCACAATTCAAGTTGGCACAATCCAAAGCCTGTGCAATTCAATGTGCACGTTCTATCAGTACAAATGATAAAATACACGTGGCATTCATGCCATCCATTGCTCATTTCATGGCAACTGTCTATGTATGATCATGCATATTTCAATCAAATGATGCCATGTGTCCAAGACAGTTAGCCCATGATCCAGCAACTGTCTGCGCAGTCCATTGCTGCACAAACCAATTATTGCGCAATCCATCATGCGCAGTCCAGAATAACTAAAAGTTAGTTATTTCTCAGAACTCTACAAATAGAGTTTCAAGTCTCCATTCAAGGGGATCAATAATCAATAAATCAGAGATCAGAGTTCAGAGAGTTCAGGAGTTCTTGCCCAAGTGCTGCTGCATTCTTTCGAGGCTTTTGCCTTCAACTTCCGAGGCTTTTTGCCTTCAATTCCAGAGTTATCTTCAACTTCAGAGGCTCTGTCTTCAGAGTTCACATCGTCCAAGGGATAAAGCAATCGTCATTCAGATTGGATTCCTAAAGTTGTACCATTCCCAGAATTCAAATTGTAATCTTTTACAAAGTTTGTATCAATAAAGTTCTTCAACTTTTGTTTTTGCAAACAATTATATTGTGTTAGATGTTGTTGAGACCTAGGACAGCGTTCTACCGCCGGCGGCGTAGGCTGGACGTACCCACGGTCTCGTGCCCTAATATTGGGTGCGGGTCGTGATACATTTTTAGTGGTGACCCATGCAGGTCGAGATTTGCATTAGTGCGAAGTCGTGGTAGTGCAACGATTAGTTTTACTGCTGCGCACCTACGGTAAGTGATAAGAAATAGGCTTTAGCGTGAGAGGATACTCAATCACAATTAGGACTACTTGAGAAAATTCCTGGGATGACCCTTGAGAATGTCATTATAAACTATCTCGAAATTTGATTCCAACAGTTTCTGTTTGCTTTCCTTGTTCTTTGTTGAGTTTGATTCTTGCTGTTCATTGTTGACTTGATTCTCTACCAAGATAAATCTTATGTGCTAGGTTGCCTCAGTTATGGAATCTAGAGTCTTCTACAGCTATATTAGCTGGCATGAAGAAGATATAGAGTCTGATTTGGGATGTATTTCTCAGGTGTGGAAATTCAAAGTTTTTGCGGCCAAGCATGCGGTAATGCAAAATTTTTAAATACCATGATTCTAGAGGTATGTACCTTAGTTACAGACTCTATGGATTATCGCAGCCGTACTTACTGGCATGACGAGAATTTTGGTAACATTGTTCTGGATAGACGGGTATGATTATCAGATTGCAGAATAGATACCAGATAGATGGTGCCCTAGTATAATGGAGTAGAATATTAGTGTGGATGTTACTTGAGTATCATGAAGTATAAGATAGAGGGAGCTAGGCCATCTGTGGTACAATACCATGCCCCGCACTATCAGAGGGATATACCCTAGAGGGACAGGGCTTTTGCGCTGACGGTCGAGGAGACCAACGCTATGGGTGGCGGGTTAGCAGGTCTTTCTTTCATGTCCTTCTTTTCCATCTTGTTGTGTGATTCCATTAGTACCTGTCAGGATATTTCGTGCTATGATAGATAGTGTAGTGACGCTGTTTGAGACTATGAAATCATGACCAGTAGGACCATGTTTTGTATGTTATTGGATAGATTTTATTGACTTTGACTGTTGGGGGTTTAACCTAGGAGGAGTACGACCATCTTAAATTTCGAGGACGAAATTTTTCTAAGCGGGTAAGGATTGTAACTACAACTTTTCTAAAATGAGGGTAATTTTGAACTTTTGTAAAATTGATCATGTTAGTTATTAAATAACATATTTAAATCATGTTAATGATTAATTGGTGAAATTTTGATTATTTTAATATTATTTAAATTGATGTATTGTGATTGTGTCTCTTGCTAGTGAAACCTTAGATCTACTTAGCCTAGAGATTAACCACGACCATGGAGACCTAGCTAATGTGATTAGATTAGTTCAATATCATTTTTTAGGCTAAGGGTATTTTGGTAATTTGTGAATTATTATTATTTTTGAATTTTATTTAATTAATAATGTGCTAAGTGTTATATTAGGTCTAACCCTAGAATTACCCTAATCTAGATGTTGATCATGACCCTAGAAACTTAGTTAGTAGAATTCAACTTATTAACTAAGTTATAAAGTATCTAGATATTATGTTAGGATCAAGATATTTGTAGGAAACCTAATCTAGTTGGGCCTTTACTAAAGAGGCTTGAATTTACATCTTGAGAGGGCCTTTAAACTAGATTGGACCTAACCCTAACCCTAGAACCACCTATGGCCGGCTAAGCATGTCCTGCACCCTGATATCTTCACTGCATTTTCTATTAGAAGTCCCTGCATCCTTCCTTATACTGCCTACATTCATTCATGCCACATTAGATATCTTATACCCCCTTAACACTTCATTTCACTTTGACACTCACTCACATTTGACACACACATGTCTGCATACCCCTTCATTATACATACTTGCATTCATTCACTACGTACCTGCATTTCATTCAATTGACACATTTATTCACGTGTCACTACATTAGTTTGTATTTCCTTGACACTTGTTCCTGTTATTGGGACCCAATTGCCTTGTCCTTTGAATTGTGTTAAGGGTAAGTATCTTTGTATCAGTATTAAGATGCTATGTTGTTTTAGTCATATCTTAGTTCTGTCCCAATATGATAATTGGTATCAATCATTGGGTAGGGGAGTTCGAGCTTGATGGTAGATTAAATGATTCAGTTTTCCATTGCTCTGTCCCCACATATATTTTGCTCCAGTTTTGGGATGGACTTAAGCACATGTCCAGCTCCCTTTGTTTTGATACTCTGACACTTGCTTTTGAATCCCAGTCCCAATTAGTATATGTCCATATCCTTCATTTTGTATAGGCTATGGAGTTCTGTCTGCATACTCAGAGTTAACCATATTTGACATGTCTTGTTCCTAGCTTAGAGACTGCCTGCATTCAATTGCTATGTCCATACTTCATCTTTAATTTAGATTATGTTCAGTTACTTGAGTATTAGGTTCTTTCCACTCTGAGGTTGAGCCCTATAGGGGTACTGTCCTTCTTTCACTGTGCTATCAAACCATTGGATTATGTTCAGTCCTCTTCACTGAGGACTTAGCCATATACTTTTGTTCAGTCCCATATCTTAGTAGCTGCCCTTTGCTAAATCTAGCCATATAAATTAAGATCCTAGTATTCAGTCCACCTTGTGTTAGTCTCTTTAACCTTCACACTTCAGTTCATGTCATGCAGCAAACCCAATAGCTAGGGTGTCCATGTTCTGTGTGTAGACACTTTAGTTAGTTTGCAGTTAGGATTTAGGTATCCTTGTGTTTAGCCAGTTGATGGCTAATGTATCACACTTTGTGAGTGGTAAGGTAGACTATGTGATACATATTCATATATTATATATATGAGAGGGTTTGGTAAATTGAATTTGAGTTGGCACATATATATATATATGTATGTGTGTTATAGAGATAATATGAGATATGGTGTATAGATACATGCTACAGGGTTATGAGTTCTAGAGTTAGATGTAGAATTGGGTTAGATACATATATGTATTCATGTATTTATCTTATAGATATACAAATAGGATGTAGGTGCTTGTGATATTATTATTGGTTGATATCAAGTTGGCTAGTATCACTAAACAACCCTTTTAGACTGAAACCCTAGATTAGGCAACTAACCATGTTGACCAATTAGCTATAGTTGACCCAGAGTTGACCAAGAGTTGACTTTGACCTAGAATGGCCTATAATCATGTAGATTTTATTATAAACTTCAATTAGTATATATTGAATTCATTATAACTTGTATTGCTCTTTATAGGACTCTATGACTCCAGTTTGGACATCTCTACATATCAGTTGTTCAGGTTATCAGGCGAGTACATTCTATGTTCGTTTTCATTCTTGATAGTATCTATATTGCCTGCTTTAGACTACTTTACTTGATGTTGTCATGTTGGTAACACGGATTGGTACTATATGGATCTTTTCATGAGATGTTATACCCTCAGCGGTGCATCGGGTATTTCATGTTCATGTACTTTATCATGTGCATCATGTACTCCTTGTACTCGTATTACTTTATGTACACACATTTGCTCTCATGTACTCTCATGTTCACATGTGCTTCATGTAAAACTAACCTCATGTACGTAACGTAACTTGACTAGATCCTTGTGTATTGATTGGGGTAGGGGTGAGTAGAAGTGGTTATGTGATCAATTCCCAAGTAGTTTCGTCATGTACAACTCTGTAACTTAGGCATGTACAATTCAAGCCGATTACATAACCATCTTGTGCTCTAAATCACTTATATTTACTTACAGTTCTTATTTTTTATACAACTTTCATGTACTCAGATTTGTCTATTTAACTGCTCATGTACATCTATTTACAGCATTTCATGTACTTTATATTGTTCATGTACATCTCTCTACAGCGTTTCATGTATTTTATGCTACTGCTCGTTCTATATTTCCTGTTATGTTTTGGATCTGCTTTAGAGATATGTGCTCGTTCCCGTCCTAACAGGATAACGTTAAAAATTTTACAGATAGCTTGGAGGATCACAGCTAGCCTAGAGGACACCAGTAGTGCTTGGAGTAGACTGCTAGAATTGTTGGGTTGTGTCTTTAAGTTTTTTGTCTTGTATTTGAGTTGTACCATATTTGGTGTTGATAACACTTAAACTACTTGAATCTGGTTGTATTAAACATTGTGTTCCTTCAACCTACATCACTTCTGGTTGTATCTCATTATGTGATTTCATATCTATCTTATCGTGCTGATTATCTGTCTTTAGATTTGTGATTGAGTAGTATCTTCTGAGATTGTCCTCCATTCGGAGAGTATATCTTATTAGTCAGATTTATTATATTGTGTTAGATGTTGTTGAGACCTAAGACAGCGTTCTACCGCCGACATTGCGGTGTAGGCTGGACGTACCCACAATCTCGTGCCCTTACACTGGGTGCGGGTCGTAACCCAATTTCTCCATCTGATACCGTTATTGAAGCAAAGCTTTCTTCATGAACTAATTCTTTCACATGGCCCTTAATTTCTCCATGTGACACCGCCATTGAAGAAAACAGAGTGTCTTAGAAACCAACTAAAGAAATGAAGGACAAGAAACAATACAAACAGAAGAACTGCTTGAGTAATTCTAAAAGCATGCATAATTTTTAAAATACAACTTCCAACACAACCTTTCGTCTTCTGTGCACATGTTTTATTGAATTGTGTAGGATAAAGCATGCAGCAGCATTAATGGTACGTTTACTAATGTGTAATTATTTTCAATGATATAGTATTAATAGCAACATGCATATAGTGTTACTTCCCAATTGCTAATCATATCTCAACTTTCTCCCAAATTTTTTTTTAATTAGTGTTACCCCCACCCCCCACCCCCATCCTTCATAACACACTAGGAAACAACTAATACAAAGACCCGTCCCCAATCTATCTGCTAAACTAGAAATCGTAGCCCACCGAGCTCCCATGGCGCACTCTACAACACAGGTAATTGTGGTGGTTCTATCTTCCACTCTCTCTTCTATTTTCAAACTGTTACGTGGCTCTCTAATATTTTTCGTTTTGTTTGGTTCTGGAAAAATGTCAGTTATGTTCGAAAAACACTCACCTTGCAGATGAATGTTCGTTTTTGAGCTCATCTTGCAACATCGGAAACTGTAAGGGGATTAGGTACCTTTCGAAGTCAAATACGAAGGCAAATCCTGGTAGGAAATTTTTGAAGTACCCCCTCTGCTTGGATTTCCAGTGGCTGGATGCTGCTATATTGGAAGGCAAATATGGAAGTTCATATTCAACAATTCGAAGGGAAGGTTGTTTCACATGTGGTGACTTAGGTCATTGGAAGAAACAATGCCTTTGGGAAGAAACCACTTGCCCTAATCCAAATTATGGAGGAAAGAGGGCTATTTTTGTGTCAAAGAGGAGCCACTGCAAGGAAAGAAGATTCTTACAATGCCGAAAATACAACAGTACCTTCCAATGGTTGAATGAGGCTACTATTAGTGATACTAACAAGACTGAGTCTGGGATTCCTGTGCAAATTGTAGTGAACACAACTTTAGAACAGTTGTGTAAAACATTTGGGGAAGAACTGGCTATGTAAATCTGAAATCATGTACTTCATCAACTATATGAATGCAAGAAACTTATTTTAGACAAGATTCTTCAACTTGGTTTATGCTGCCAGCGACAAGTTATTGATGGGCTCTAAGTTGAAAGTTTAATTTAATAATAATTATACTTTTTATGTCAATGTTATTTTTAATACTACCTTAATTTTAATATTTGTTACTTAAGAAAATATTTTTGACACTTTTTTGAGAGCAGTCCTCAAGGTGGTTTATGCTGCCAGATAAATTTTGTTGATGGTATCTAAATTTAAGAACAATTAATAAGTAATCTTTTACTTTGGAAAATGATATCTACACCCATTAAACAATTAATAGAATAACTTTTTGCTTAGAAAATTGCTTTTCGCTGGCATCCTGAATTTTTTTGAAGCACTTTCCCACCGTAATACTTGAAATACAAAAACGTCTATATGTTGACTACTAGTGAAAAATTAATTTTATCCCATGTTGCGGCCGTCGATCTCGTTTGTCTTTGCAAAATATTAGGAAAGGAGGCACAGTCGTCGTTCTCGTGGTCCTGTACAATAAGAACAAAATAAAATCATTGAAAACCCTAAATAAAAAAGATGAAAACTAGGTTGTCGACAACAACATATGAAGCATATCCTTAACAGCCCTTAACCGGGCCAGAAGGTCTAGTATACCAAATCCTTAACGATGAAAGAAGAAGAAGAAGAAGAAGAAGAAGAAAAACGAGACGTGTAACAAATCCTTAACAAAATGGAAGGAAGAAGAAGAAATAGAGGTCAGCGAGAGAGAACCCGAGGGAGAGAGAGAGAGAGATAGGATAAAGAGAATTAGGGAATAGTCCCGCGGGAGAACCAAAATAAAAAAATTGGGCGCTTCTTTTCTCGGGTTTGAGCTTCTTCTTCTTTTCATACAATTATGCCATCAAAAATGCTATTTGGCTCCCAAAATCTTGGGAGATGTGATCTTTCAGGACATGGCATGGTGATATGGCATGGGGACATGGCATAATTTATTGTAAACCATCATAATTCTGGTGATGTCTATTTTAGGTAGATTTTTATTATTCCATTAGCCTTAATTAGTATTGATATAATTAGTATGCTATTAATGTAAGAAACTCAGAAGTTATCAATATTTACCATCATTATTATCGCTTTTATAATTTGTTTGGTTATGTACATCATGAATGTACATAAATGTTTTTTTGTTCTTTTTTTTATTAGATTGATTAATTGTGGAAGTATAAAGAACATGAGACTGTTAATCTCGGAGCTTACTGTCTTCCATTGATATAGAAAATAATGGTTCATGTAGGATACCTATGTTTATATCCCTTTTTTCCGAAGAAGAGAGTTTTTTTTAACCCATTATATGTTCATTGCCATCCTTTTTTTGGCCTAGTTATAGCAGCCAATAGATTCAAGATATTCATTTTATATTTATTAATTAAGCCAATAGCAATGAACATTTCTTAATAGCATACTAATTACAGCAATTCTAATTAAGGCTAGTGGAATAATCAAAATCTACTTAAAATAAACATCACCAGAATTACGATGGTTTACAATAAATTATGCCACGTCACCATGCCATATCACCATGCCATCTCCCATTATGTGGCATCTAATATGGTAGTTAACATGTCATGTTTTAACCGAAAAAATTAATTACCCAATTTTTTTATGTTAATGCTAATGGTAATTTTAATCTAATGTTAATATTAATTTTATTGTTAATGTTAAATTAATATTAATGTTAATTAATGTAATGTTAATATTAATATTCATAATCATGTTAATTTGTTGAATTAACATTACTGTTACCGGACCATATGTCCGACTGAAAGGGATTGGTTCGGCTCGGTATGGTTCAATCAAAAGAGATTGGTTCAGATTGGTAGCAACCGTTGGCAATCGACTGTTAGGGGCTAACAATGATCCGGGGATAACTACTTTTAGCGTACGCGTTGGGACGAATACTAGCACATCCCTAGCCACACTGCCATTTAACTTAAGACTTGGGTTTGGTTTGGTTTGGTTTTTTTATTAAATTTACAACTAAAAAAGTAGTTAAATTTTAAATAAAAAAAAATTCTTGTAAAAAAAAAATTTCACATTAATATTATCATAATTTCTTTTACATTAATATTGAAACTAATATTAATATTAACATTAATGTTACGAGACCATATGTTCGATTGATAGTCCATCGGTTCGGATTGATATAGTTCGATGCGGCCAGTTTGACCCATATCTGCAAAATCCCCTAATTTAATTGATCAAATCAACAGGTTTTTATTGGTCTTTTTTATTAATAACTATCATTAACACGTATCATTGTTACTGTCACGCCCCAGTTCCGGAATACGGGGACGTACACGGCCAGCTACACCGTATAAGGTACGAATACGCTATACGGTGATGACGGCTGTCCAGTCAGGTTGGGTATCCTAGCATGCAATCAATCTATGGCCTAAATCCGATCTCATATCCACAGGCAAATCACAATGAATCAACATCAAGAGAGATAATCATATGGAAAGCAGGGAATACTCATATGAAAATCAGGAATCTACAATACAGAATAATAATGTAGACAAGTATACCTTCCCACAGTTCCTAGCATGGTCTGGAACTGAAGCACACCCTCCAAGTCAAGTCTGGAAGATCCACCGGGTCGGTCTCAGACAATCTGGGAACAATCCAAGGTTGGTCAGGCCAACCGCAGCAAGTACCAGAAAGGAAGGCTCAAGGACGGGCGAAGAAAACCAGCAGGATAAAATATGACAAGGATAACATCTAAAAACAGTAAATAAAGGTAAGGGATCGTGCGGTACCAACGCACGATAACAATCCACAAGTATAGTGAAGCTAACACAATCACAATCTTCCTAGCATCCACTAACACCTGCATTGCCAGCTGAAAATCAATATCAGCTGGCTAGCAGGCAACAAGCCAAACAACACAGAAGGACAAGCGGCCACACAATGCCTACGGCTTGCTATTATTAGCTAACTAGGGTTATCACAGACCTAATTACTAACAAGATGCAATGAGACTTCAAAGTCCAGCTCCTGCTTGCTACTACCCGAATGGCCCCAGCAAAAGAAAAAGATAGATATAGCAGGCACACTGCAGTAAGATACATGTGCCCTAAAAAAGTGCCACACTCGACGGAGGGCTGGGAATGCGCTCATCTCGACGGATAGCAACAAATCCCTAGTATATATATAGATACATAGGGCCAGGGCCAGACAAGCAACAGGTCACTGGGAAGTCCCCATGAACTACATGATTAATCTAGTTATTAGCCTAGTCAGTTTTATTATGGATCCCTGACCGTGGTACTCAGGGATCCATGTCCGAGACATGATGCAAGACAAGACTGGACTGGTGGTTTATACAAGCACAATCAAGAGAAATCAACCACGGTGTCAAGACGGGGTCATGCCTAGCAACTCAGGACTGGCTGTCGCAACAACGGTCAAAAGTAAACATGTCATGTCAAGAGTACTAGTCAGGAGTGCGCCACCACGGGCCACTATCAAGAATCAAGAGTATACATGCCAGGTTTACTGTCAAGTCCAGAGTGCTAGTCAGGAGTGCACCTCTACGGGCCACTAATCAAGAATCAAGACAGGTCCAGGTCATCGTGTAATACCAGGAACAAGGTCAAACCTATCAGTCACAAGAAGTCACATGTCCAAATCGTGACATGGATATTAAGTCGGTTACAAGATCAAAATCTCCACTATAATAGTCTCTCAAGTACACATGGGAACCTACAACTCAAATCATCAAGTCGGTCCATCCACCAAATCAATCTAGCAAGGGTCTCTCATCCACGATGGGGTGAATATCACGTCAATAAAGACAACCACCAATAGCAAGCTCATTCCCCTAACAATGCTAGGCCCTCTGACTCACAAGAATCCTCCAAGTCAATGATCACAAGCCACTAGAAAATAAGCCCCTCAACTACCAAGACACAGCAATCAAACCAGGTTCCCCAACTACCGGAATACACAAAGGTACCAGGTTTTTGGGCGTTTGGGAAGTCGAGTAAAAAATTATATAATAATACCCTCGATATTCTCCTCGTTCCACAAAATATTCGAAATCACCAAAATCCAAGAATCCACATAGATCCACCAAGTCAATATCCCGAGGTCGTACTCTCCATAATACTCGATCCTCAGTCATATCCACAAGTCACAACTCCCAATACACAGGACAACTGTCAGCTCTATCTGACAGACTAGGACAACCCCTAGGATGAAGGGTCAGGGGACAAGAGTCCGGTAATAAATGCCGCTGGAAGTGGCAAGGATTACATGGACCGCTCTGGAGTAAATTCACAACCCTTAAACCAAACAAGGACCAGGGTTGCAGACCGTCTCCCGAGTGGAACCGCTCTCCTTACGCTATCCGACGGACAAGACAGATCAGGAGCTAGGCGACTGATCTAGTCTGGAGTCTACCTAGCAAGCAATGGGATCAGGTATACTATACCAAGGTGAACAGGCACGAGCCCAGTCCAGCAAACCAAAGGAATGGTTCTGCCCAATCCTTCGAACCAAATTCCCGATCGGGAATTTTGGAAGAATCCGACAGAGTCTCCTCTGTATTCTGGACAGGAGCTCCCAGCGAATTGGGGCTAAAACCACTCGGCGCAACCCGCCGCAGAATCGCAGAATCGCAGGCTGAGAACACTAAGTCTCAGCTACCAGCAGCACTATGATGCGTACTGGGAACAAGTCGATAGCCGAGAACACTAAGTCTCGGCATCCAGCAGCACTACGATGCGTACTGGGAAATCAATCGAACCCGAGACCACTAATGTCTCGGCCTCCAGCAGTACTACAATGCGTACTGGGCGCCAAACCAACATGCATAATAATAAAATAACCGCCTCGCAGGGCGCATCACAGCACATGCTCGTAATTCTAACCCAAGCGCAATCACAGCCATAAGAATAGTTCGCCAAGCCGTTACCCGACCGCGAGTCGGACACGGGGCATACAGGGACAATCCATACATGTGAGTCGTGCTCATGTCCTCGGAGGTGTGGATGACCCATCCGAGTTGTCCGATACGGTCTATCCCGGTATTGGACCAAGTTATCCTAAGTTATCATCATGGCAGCTCTACTACTAGGCTACACTAATCATGGTTATACAATTTATAAGTACAAATTAATTAAATGTAATAAAATTCCAGGAAAGAGGGCAAGAGCCGTCGATGAGCAAGGGATACTTGCCTAGAGGGCTCGGCTAGGTAAGCAAGTCTTCGGCAGTCGCGATCCAAGCTAGCACGCCAATCGAGATCCTCAGAACACACAATAAATAATCATCAGCACCAAATAATAAAATAATAGAATAATCACAAGAGATGGCAGAAGGCTATACCGTACGGGTCCCGTAAGCAGCACAGGAATCTGGCACGGAAACCGAAGCACGCGGACCGATACGGGTACGCAAATCGAGACGCGCACGTATATCGAGATGCGTACGAGAATCGAGAGAACACGAATATCGAGACGAACGAGAAACATAAACGTACACGTAAATCGAGGAAATCACGAATATCAAGATAGCGCACAAATTAATGCGACACGTACATCGAGACGGCACAAAGACCAATACGGCACGCAAATCGGAGCGAACACGCAAATTGGTGTGTGCACGCAAACCGAGGCGACACAAGATACAATATGAAACGCAAATCGATACGGCACGCAAATCGAGGCGCGCATGCAAATCGATGCGGGTACGCGAATCGGAGCGGCACAAAAACCGAGATGGGCACAAAGGCCGAGACACAAAAAACGAGACAATCACACAAACCAATGGGGCACGGTGCCCGAGGCAGCGCGGGGCTCAAGGCGTCCCGCTGCCCAAGGCAACACGTGGGTCTAAGATGGCACGGAAAATAAGGCAGCACATAAATCGAGGCGCACACATCCCGAGAAGCACGAGGAACAAGGGAACACACGAATCAAGACTGCGCTGCTCGAGGCAGCACAGTGCACGGGGCAGCGTACCATTCAAGGCTGCACGCAACCCAAGGCACACGACCCAAAGACAGCGTAAAACCCGAGGCTGCACACTGCTCGAGTAGCGCGGGGCCCAAGGGCGTCCCGCCGCTCGAGGTGGTGCTGGCCTGGGCGCAGCAACGGCACGGCGGTGGTGTTGGCCGCCGGGGAAAAGAGGAAAGGAAGGGGCGGAGGAGATCGGGGCTCACCGGGGCTCGGCCAGGTCGGGTCGGGGCTTCCAGCGGCGGAGGGAGGATGGCAGCGGCGGCGGCGCTCACGACGGAGGCAGCGCGGCGGCCGAAGGGGAGATGAAGGGGCGGAGGGGCGCTGGTCGCCATCGGGGAGCTCCGCCAGGTCGAGGCGGCTCGCCGGCGACAGAGGAGAAGACAGAGAAGGAGGGACGAGGGCGGTGGAGCTCGGCCATGGCGACGGAGGTGCCGGTGGCGGCCATGGGGCTCGGCCAGGCGGAGGAGAAGGGAAGAGGGGGGAAAAGTGGTGGTGGCGCTGAAGATGACGATGATGGTGGTAGCGATTGTCGCAGAGGAGGGGGCCGCGCTGGAGGGTGGTGGTCGCGGCTGGAGACGGGGGCGACCACGGCGAAGGTGGCGGATGGAGGTGGCAGTGGTGGGAGATGGTGGTGATGATGGCGGCTGGGGCGTGGCCGGAGGTCAGAGAGAAGAGAGGGAGATCGGGGGAGAGTGAGGAAGAGAGAGAGAGAAAATTTAGGGGAGGGGGCTGTCCTTTAGGGAAGGGTGCGGCTGAGAGTGGGTGAGAGAGGGAGAGTATGGGTTGGGGTTAGGTTAGGGTTAGGTATAGGAAAAATTTAAGATGATAATAATAATAACAACAATGATATTAATAATAGTGGCAAGAATAATAATGCGAATAAAATTCACCCTCAAGAAAATATCAATAAAATTTTAACAATACCCAAAAATCTTCCAAATACACAAATACAGTCATTCACGTATTTTGGAAAAATAGGGAGATGACATTCTACCCACCTTACAAAAATTTTGTCCTCGAAATTTCAGAATTATCAAAATAGGGTTTTCAAAACTAGTACATATATATCTGCCATGAAAAACTCTACCCACCTTACAGAAATCAAGTAATATAATAAGAAATGAACAAAATCTCAATATGAAAACATCAAGAAGAACGGTGCATGGCTACATAAATCAACTCGTAAGGTAAATCTAAACAATGAAGCAATCTTGAAAAAGTAAAATCTCGCATGCACGAAATAACCCCATAAATCAAAACAAGTACAAAATATCGAAAACAATGTCCAAAAACATAAAATCCCAGCTGCATAAAAATCCTCATAAATCATAAAATACAGGACATCTGTCTCGAACCGATGACCGTAGTTCCTAATATCCGAAAAATGTGTGCCATGGTCATTCCCTGCCACGCCATCCGGAATGGCTGCAAAAGATTCACCATGACACTATAATCGAGCGGCTGCAACTTTCGTTACCACGCCGTCAAGGTATACTAGGGTCATCCAGTTACTCTTGACAAATACCCAAAATAAATCAAATCTACAACTCAAATGTCCAAGTCACTAAAATCATAAAATATCTAACCAATATAACATGATAATTCTATAAAATAATAACTCATAATCCATGTCAAACCGTAATATCCATCCAAAAACACATTCAACAACCCGGATAAATTCCTAGGAAATGCATCAAAACCAAAATCCATGTCAAAACATGATATATAGAAAATACATCTATAATCAAAATATAATCTGAAAGAAATAATCATGATTGTGGAACTGTCCAGAATCAAAGGAGCTGAAATGATACAAGAAAATCCACTGGATGCTCAACAAATGTCAAAATATCCAATCTCAGAGTCTTGATGAAATCTTCATGCTGCAGCGATCAAGCCAACGCTCGAAGAAGGCAATAAGGATACTAAGTCAACACAAAGTCAACGCACGAAATGGATAACTGAAAATCAAACAAGGCGAAACACCGGTAGAGAGTACAGAACCTAAGATAAATAATCATGTAACCCAATGATGGAGATAACATCTCATCAAATAAGGTGATCGACATGACCAACTATAGGATTATATCTATCAAACAAGGATCAGAGGTAGATAACACGAATAAGACATGGCCAAGCAAGATAGGTCCAAGTAGAGATGAGGACCAGTTCACAAGTTCAAGGGAGTGAAGGACAAGTGTAACAAGTGAGAATACCAAGAAATAGTGGACTGAGATCAATAATCATGTGATACCCAACAAAATCTCAAAACGAGGCCTGCATGGGCCACCACTAAAACCATGTCACCGCCCCAGTTCCGGAATACGGGGACGTACACGGCCAGCTACACCGTATAAGGTACGAATACGCTATACGGTGATGACGGCTGTCCAGTCAGGTTGGGTATCCTAGCATGCAATCAATCTATGGCCTAAATCCGATCTCATATCCACAGGCAAATCACAATAAATCAACATCAAGAGAGATAATCATATGGAAAGCAGGGAATACTCATATGAAAATCAGGAATCTACAATACAGAATAATAATGTAGACAAGTATACCTTCCCACAGTTCCTAGCATGGTCTGGAACTGAAGCACACCCTCCAAGTCAAGTCTGGAAGATCTACCGGGTCGGTCTCAAACAATCTGGGAACAATCCAGGGTTGGTCAGGCCAACCGCAGCAAGTACCAGAAAGGAAGGCTCAAGGACGGGTGAAGAAAACCAGCAGGATAAAATATGACAAGGATAACATCTAAAAACAGTAAATAAAGGTAAGGGATCGTGCGGTACCAACGTACGATAACAATCCACAAGTATAGTGAAGCTAACACAATCACAATCTCCCTAGCATCCACTAACACCTGTATTGCCAGCTGGAAATCAATATCAGCTGGCTAGCAGGCAACAAGCCAAACAACACAGAAGGACAAGCGGCCACATAATGCCTACGACTTGCTATTATTAGCTAACTAGGGTTATCACAGACCTAATTACTAACAAGATGCAATGAGACTTCAAAGTCCAGCTCCTGCTTGCTACTACCCGAATGGCCCCAGCAAAAGAAAAAGATAGATATAGCAGGCACACTGCAGTAAGATACATGTGCCCTAAAGAAGTGCCACACTCGACGGAGGGCTGGGAATGCGCTCATCTCGACGGATAGCAACAAATCCCTAGTATATATATAGATACATAGGGCCAGGGCCAGATAAGCAACAGGTCACTGGGAAGTCCCCATGAACTACATGATTAATCTAGTTATTAGCCTAGTCAGTTTCATTATGGATCCCTGACCGTGGTACTCAGGGATCCATGTCCGAGACATGATGCAAGACAAGACTGGACTGGTGGTTTATACAAGCACAATCAAGAGAAATCAACCACGGTGTCAAGACGGGGTTATGCCTAGCAAGTCAGGACTGGCTGTTGCAACAGCGGTCAAGAGTAAACATGTCATGTCAAGAGTACTAGTCAGGAGTGCGCCACCACGGGCCACTATCAAGAATCAAGAGTATACATGCCAGGTTTACTGTCAAGTCTAGAGTGCTAGTCAGGAGTGCACCTCTACGGGCCACTAATCAAGAATCAAGACAGGTCCAGGTCATCGTGTAATACCAGGAACAAGGTCAAACCTATCAGTCACAAGAAGTCACATGTCCAATTCGTGACATGGATATCAAGTCGGTTACAAGATCAAAATCTCCACTATAATAGTCTCTCAAGTACACATGGGAACCTACAACTCAAATCATCAAGTCGGTCCATCTACCAAATCAATCTAGCAAGGGTCTCCCATCCACGATGGGGTGAATATCACGTCAATAAAGACAACCACCAATACCAAGCTCATTCTCCTAACAATGCTAGGCCCTCTGACTCACAAGAATCCTCCAAGTCAATGATCACAAGCCACTAGAAAACAAGCCCCTCAACTACCAAGATACAGCAATCAAACCAGGTTCCCCAACTACCGGAATACACAAAGGTACCAGGTTTTTGGGCGTTTGGGAAGTCGAGTAAAAAATCATATAATAATACCCTCGATATTCTCCTCGTTCCACAAAATATTCGAAATCACCAAAATCCAAGAATCCACATAGATCCACCAAGTCAATATCCCAAGATCGTACTCTCTATAATACTCGATCCTCAGTCATATCCACAAGTCACAACTCCCAATACACAGGACAACTGTCAGCTCTATCTGACAGACTAGGATAACCCCTAGGATGAAGGGTCAGGGGACAAGAGTCCTGTAATAAATGCCGCCGGAAGTGGCAAGGATTACATGGACCGCTCTGGAGCAAATCTACAACCCTTAAACCAAATAAGGACCAGGGTTGCAGACCGTCTCCCGAGTGGAACCGCTCTCCTTACGCTATCCGACGGACAAGACAGATCAGGAGCTAGGCGACTGATCTAGTCTGGAGTCTACCTAGCAAGCAATGGGATCAGGTATACTATACCAAGGTGAACAGGCACGAGCCCAGTCCAGCAAACCAAAGGAATGGTTCTGCCCAATCCTTCGAACCAAATTCCCGATCGGGAATTTTGGAAGAATCCGGCAGAGTCTCCTCTGTATTCTGGACAGGAGCTCCCAGCGAATTGGGGCTAAAACCACTCGGTGCAACCCGCCGCAGAATTGCAGAATCGCAGGCTGAGAACACTAAGTCTCAGCTACCAGCAGCACTATGATACGTACTGGGAACAAGTCGATAGCCGAGAACACTAAGTCTCGGCCTCCAGCAGCACTACGATGCGTACTGGAAAATCAATCGAACCCGAGACCACTAATGTCTCGGCCTCCAGCAGCACTACAATACGTACTGGGCGCCAAACCAACATGCATAATAATAAAATAACCGCCTCGCAGGGCGCATCACAGCACATGCTCGTAATTCTAACCCAAGCACAATCACAGCCACAAGAATAGTTCGCCAAGCCGTTACCCGACCGCGAGTCGGACACGGGGCATACAGGGACAATCCATACATGTGAGTCATGCTCGTGTCCTCGGAGGTGTGGATGACCCATCCGAGTTGTCCGATACGGTCTATCCCGGTATTGGACCAAGTTATCCTAAGTTATCATCATGGCAGCTCTACTACTAGGCTACACTAATCATGGTTATACAATTTATAAGTACAAATTAATTAAATGTAATAAAATTCCAGGAGAGAGGGCAAGAGCCGTCGATGAGCGAGGGATACTTACCTAGAGGGCTCGGCTAGGTAAGCAAGTCTTCGGCAGTCGCGATCCAAGCTAGCACGCCAATCGAGATCCTCAGAACACACAATAAATAATCATCAGCACCAAATAATAAAATAATAGAATAATCACAAGAGATGGCAGAAGGCTATACCGTACGGGTCCCACAAGCAGCGCAGGAATCTGGCACGGAAACCGAGGCACGTGGACCGATACGGGCACGCAAATCGAGACGCGCACGTATATCGAGACATGTACGAGAATCGAGAGAACACGAATATCGAGACGAACGAGAAACATAAACGTACACGTAAATCGAGACGTGTACGTAAATCGAGGAAATCACGAATATCAAGATAGCGCACAAATTAATGCGACACGTATATCGAGACGGCACAAAGACCAATGCGGCACGCAAATCGGAGCAAATACGCAAATCGGTGTGTGCACGCAAACCGAGGCAACACAAGATATAATATGACACACAAATCGATACGGCACGCAAATCAAGGCGCACACGCAAATCGATACGGGTACGCGAATCGGAGCGGTACGAAAACCGAGATGGGCACAAAGGTCGAGACATAAGAAACGAGACAATCACGCAAACCAATGGGGCACGATGCCCGAGGCAGCGCGGGGCTCGAGGCGTCCCGCTGCCCAAGGCAGCACGTGGGTCTAGAATGGCACGAAAAATGAGGCAGCACATAAATCGAGGTGCACACATCCCGAGAAGCACGAGGAACAAGGGAACACACGAATCAATACTGTGCTGCTCGAGGCAGCACAGTGCACGGGGCAGCGCACCATTCAAGGCTACACGCAACCCAAGGTACACGACCCAAGGACAGCGTGAAACCCAAGGCTGCACGCTGCTCGAGTAGCGCGGGGCCCAAGGGCGTCCCGCCGCTCGAGGCGGTGCTGGCCTGGGCGCAGCAACGGCACGGCGGTGGTGTTGGCCGCCGGGGAAAAGAGGAAAGGAAGGGGCGGAGGAGATCGGGGCTCACCGGGGCTCGGCCAGGTCGGGTCGGGGCTCCCAGCGGCGGAGGGAGGACGGCAGCGGCGGCGGCGCTCACGACGGAGGCAGCGCGGCGGGCGAAGGGGAGATGAAGGGGCGGAGGGGCGCTGGTCGCCATCGGGGAGCTCCGCCAGGTCGAGGCGGCTCGCCGGCGACAGAGGAGAAGACAGAGAAGGAGGGACGAGGGCGGTGGAGCTCGGCCATGGCGACGGCGGTGCCGGTGGCGGCCATGGGGCTCGGCCAGGCGGAAGAGAAGGGAAGAGGGGGGAAAAGTGGTGGTGGCGCTGAAGATGACGATGATGGTGGCAGCGGTGGTCGCAGAGGAGGGGGCCGCGCTGGAGGGTGGTGGTCGCGGCTGGAGACGGGGGCGACCACGACGAAGGTGGCGGATGGAGGTGGCAGTGGTGGGAGATGGTGGTGATGATGGCGGCTGGGGCGTGGCCGGAGGTCAGAGAGAAGAGAAGGAGATCGGGGGAGAGTGAGGAAGAGAGAGAGAGAGAAAATTTAGGGGAGGGGGCTATCCTTTAGGGAAGGGTGCGGCTGAGAGTGGGTGAGAGAGGGAGAGTATGGGTTGGGGTTAGGTTAGGGTTAGGTATAGGAAAAATTTAAGATGATAATAATAATAATAACAATGATATTAATAATAGTGGCAAGAATAATAATGCGAATAAAATTCACCCTCAAGAAAATATCAATAAAATTTTAACAATACCCAAAAATCTTCCAAATACACAAATACAGTCATTCACGTATTTTGGAAAAATAGGGAGATGACAGTTACATGCTGGTACTAATCAAGAATGGTAACAATATTCCGGATTATACATATTGGTTTGGATTGATGTATAATTTGTGGTCCAAGTTAGGTTCAGTTCAATGCGGTTGGTTTGACCCATACGTGCACACCCTTAAATCCAATTGATCACGTGACAAATTTTAGAATTAAAATTATATTTAAATTTAAATTTAAAATTAAAATCAATTTTTGATTTAAAATTAAATTTAAATTTACAACTAAAAAAGTAGTTAAATTTTAAATAAAAAATCCCTTATAAAAATAAAAAAGTTCACATTAATATTATCATGATTTATTTTACAATAATATTGAAACTAATATTGATATTAACATTAATGTTACGAGACCATATGTTCAACTGATAGTCCATCGGTTCAGATTGATATAGTTCGATGCGGTCGGTTTGACCCATATCTTCAAAAAACCCCTAATTCAATTGATCAAATCAATAGGTTTTTATTTCAATTGTCTCTTTTATTAATAACTACCATTAACACGAATCATTGTTACATGCTAGTACGTAATCAAGAATGGTAACAATGATCCGGATTATACATATCGGTTCGGATTGATGTATAATTTATGGTCCAAGTTTGGCTCGGTTCGATACGGTTGGTTTAACCCAAACGTACACACCCTTAAATCCAATTGATCACGTGGCAAATTTTAGAATTAAAATTAGATTTAAATTTAAATTTACAATTAAAATTAAAATCAAATTTTGATTTAAAATTAAATTTAAATTTAAATTTACAACTAAAAAAGTAGTTAAATTTTAAATAAATAAAAATCCCTTTTAAAAATAAAAAAGTTCACATTAATGTTATCATGATTTCTTTTACATTAATATTGAAACTAATAATAATATTAACTAATATTATAATTAACATTTATTTTTCAATTTAAATTAAACTTTAAATCTAAAAATTTACTTGTATGAACATGTAATTTTAAAGATTCAAAACTTTTAATCTTAATTAACTTCCAAATTTATAAGGGTGAGAGACACGGAGCGAAAGGAGGACACGCGGCTACAGGCAGTGCACGGTCACACCCTCATGAGCGGGTTAAATAGTCTTTTCCTTTAAGAAAAGAACCCAACCTACTAGAGAGAAACAAAGAAGAAGAAGAAGAAGAAGAAGAAGAAGAAGAGTCGCTTTTTCCATTAAGAAACGAAACCAACCTACTAGAGAGAAGCAAAGGAGAGAAGAAGGAACAGTCGTAATGGAGAGGAGCAAGAGCAAGATCAACAGCAGCGGATGGGCCGTCATCCCTACAAAGATTCTCTCAATGATACTCGTACTATCGGGGATGTCGACGGACGAGGTCATGCGCAACGTGGCCTCAGTGTGCCATTCATGGTGGAAGCCCTCAGCGGTCCCTACTATTGGTCCAACATGGACTTGGATCAGTGGTGTTGCAGGGACCACCAAACCGTAAAGATTGGTTTGACCGTAAAGAAACTCGCGGCTCGCAGCGAGGGAATTCTACGGTCCTTCTTCGCGTACAAGCTCGACGAAGCCGCCTTCTCTTTTGAATGTTATAGGCCTGTGCAAAATTTTGTTTTGTCTTCTTCTAATACTTTATTTTTCTAATTAGAAATTTTTATTGATCCTATGCATAAAGTTGTGAATTAAGATATTTTTCCCTTTTTATAATACAGTGGAAAATTTCCAAGGGTGCTACGCATTCTGAAGTGCGATGTGAGTGATGACACTTCCATGACAAACTTAGAGTTTCTTCTAGTGCTGGAAGAACTCGACATTAGCTACTACCTATATATCATGTCGACGAAAACATTTTTTGCCGACAAGTATTGCCAGTGTCTAGTCAAGCTGAGGAGGAACATGCCCTCTCCATATTTCATGGTCAGGAACGGATTCGTGCTAAACACATTCAACGAGATGGAGGGAAAGGCCGTGGCCGATTCGATGTCGTATCTCGAGTACCTCGAGATGGGCTCAGGCATGTTCAACGGAGACACGCTGCGATCTAATCATATGCAACTGTAAGGATCTTCGCGTGCTCGACATACGTGGGTGCTTCAACGTGTACCTCAACGATGACCTCAGGAACATTTGTGATTTAATACAGACGTTTAAATGACCCTTTGGCGATGTAATCCCAGGGGAACGTGGATACGAGATTTATAGTGATTTAGATCTCATCAATAAGTCCTGGGATGAATGGTTTTTTCTGACAATAGCATGCATGCATGCATTTCTTATATGATATCAGTGTAATGTGTTATTAATGTTAAAGTGTTGACATCCTTCATTTTGGAGAAATTGTAAATTTATCCAAATTATGTGATATAAATATGAAAAATAACCCTGATACTAACTGTCCCACAACCCAAGACAATGTTTCATCGAAATTTGGCAACGCAATGCAAAGTGAAGAATTTTGGCGATGCAAATAGCCCTGATACTGACTGTATCAGTGCTTAACATTAATACAACATTAGTGTAATCATATCCAAGAGATTTGGACGTTTCTCCACACAATGATGACATTTTACCTTTTTCAAGATTATTTTTGGCGGTACAAATTCTACTGCCATTCACCATAATTAAGGAGTGGCCTGGGGGAGATACGAGAAAACGTATTCATCTTCACCACCCTTCAAAGATCGAAAAATGTGTTGCCACATTTTTAACAAGGCTATTGAGACTTGGGTTTGGTTTGGTTTTCACACTCTATAAATTAGGCTCAAAATTCCATGATAATTTAGCTTTCATTAAATCTTTACTTGGATTAGATTGTTAGTTTGATTTCACTTTCATTAATTCTTTATATTGTTTAGACTCAAAATTCTATGATAATTTGAACTTTAATAACATTTTGGTCTATAATTTGTTTCCTTTATATTTATATTGTTTACATATATTCTAATGCATGTTTAAATCATATAGGCTGCAAAAGAAAAGGACTCAAAATTAGTTTAGATTAATCATACTGAGATTTGTTTATGTGTTAGACCAGATTAAATTTGATTATAATTAGAATTCTTAATTTTTATAAGATTAGGTTGTTAATTTGATTTGCATTATATTAAATATTTACATAGATTGGACTCAAAATTATAAATTAGGTATAATATTTAGTATATATATTAGGAAACCCTATATATTATATTTAAATTATGTTAGATCAAATATGGTAGTTGTCTGCTACATAATATGGTATCAAATATAAATTAAATATTTATATTATATCAAATATAAAATAATAAATAATTCTGGCCATTTAATTTAAATTATGGAAGTTGTCTACTACATAATATGGTATCAAATAAGTTTGGTTGTATCGTAAATAATAATTTTTTTAAATAAGTTTGGTTGTAGTGTTATGTGGATTTATTATAACATTTTATGTAGATATCTTAAAAAACGGATTTATTTTTATAATATGGCATTACATTAAACGTGTTGCTTACCCCTAGATTATACGACAAATTGGTCGGAGACAAAGAATAAGAAGAGTCACTGGAGGTCATTGAATACCCCCATGTTTTTCAATTAGGAATAAGAAGAGTCGGTTAGGAAAACGTGTATATATATACATATGGGGTCCCCATTCATATGGGTGGGTTGCACATTAAATATGGCTCCAAAAAAATCTTTAGGTTGGGAACCATGGCCAGAGGTTTCATCCAGTCGTCGTCTAGCCTCTCCGCTTGGAGCACCCTCTGCGCCACCTCCGGCCCATGATGGACGGAACAGGGTGTGGGAAACTGACTGGCTGGCCAAGGCTGCGGACTTTCTGACCTCCTTCGGGTTGTCACTGGAGTTCATTGCTCGACCTCTCTATCCGGCACCCAACTTTGACCTGCTGTCGATCACTCCGACGGAATGGGATTATCTGGAGAAGAGGGAAGGGTTACGCAGCCTGTGCCATCGTGTGGGTTTGCGCACCCTGGAGGACTTTGCGGAGGTCCTTCGCGAGACTAGTGACGGGTCTACGTAGACCTCTTTTTTCTATTTTTTCCAGTTTTCTTCTAGTTTTTCTCTTCTTGTATTGTCACTCCCGTTTCTCGTTATACGTATTTTCGTATGCGTATACGAGATTTCTGGCATTTATCAGGTGGACCGTAGTTAGGCTTGTTTTGTTTAGCCTAGTCTTGGTTTAATCTTGACTTGGTTTATTTGACTTGGTTTGGCTTGGCTTGGCTTGATTTGAGATGGAGAGGGCTGATATATAACCCAACTCCTTCTCTCTCTCTCTCTCTTCATTCACTTCTTCATTTATTTCTTCATCTTCTTCATTTACTCCTCCCACCTACCAAGTCCTAGGCAAGTGCAACTTGTTTCATGAGGGATCTTAAGTTTTATTGTTCCATTCTCTTCCTTACTTGATTTTAAGCCACTTTAGAACTTGACATTTTTCATTTTGGTGGATGGATTCATGTAGATCTAAGTTTGTATTATTTTCGGTTTTCTTGGGTTTTGATCTATTAAACTCCATTATTTTCAAGTTTTAATTATTCCATGTTGTAAAGAATTCAATTTTACCCAAAATGGACCTTTGAAAAGTTAGATTTTGACTTGTTTTGAGGTAGTTATGGTCAAAAGTATTTTTGGCCATTTCTATGTTCATCTGTGCTGATTCTGGCAGGGACGATGAATAGTGTCGTATAGTACCCGAGCCGTATATGGGAGTGTCGAATAGTACCGCATAGTGTCCGAGCCGCATATGGGAGTGCCGTATAGTACCCGAACCGTATATGGGAGTGCCGCATAGTGCCGCATAATATACGAGCCGCATATGGGAGTGCCGCATAGTGCCGCATAGTGCCCAAGCCGTATATGGGAGTGTCGCATAGTGCCCGAGCCGCATATAGAAGTGCCGTATAGTACCGCATAGTGTTTGAGTCGCATATGGGAGTGCCGTATAGTGCTGAATAGTGCCGTATAGTGCCTATTTTGGCTGTTTTTGCTATTTTAAGTCATATTTGGCTGAATTGTGGCCAGAATTTCTTCCAACTTCCAACATAAAATTGGTATATCTTTTCCTTGGCTTCAAGAATATGTTATTAGCTATTTTATGCAAGTTTCTCTCATTCATGATAATATAAGGATAGAACACGATAATGGCCTATTAAGGCGCACTCTTAGCCAGTAACAAGTAACAAGTAACATGACATGATAGTGGCCCGTCGTGGCACACTCTTGATAAGTAAACCTAACATGATAATCTTGATATGCTATTGTGACGGCTATCTTGACTTGCTAAGTAACTCTTGTCTTGACACCGTGGGTGTTTGTGCTTGTATAAGCTACATGTCTCATCTTGCATCATGTCTAGGACATGAATTCCTGGTTACCATGGTCAAGGATTCATATTGAATCTGACTAGGATAATGACTAGATTGATCATGTAGTTCATGAAGAGATTTCCCAGCTACAGGTAGTCTCGTTATCTGGGCGCTTTAATTGGACATGTAGCCTGCCGTCGAGTAGGGCACATTTCCATCACACTGTCATGTGTTGCACCTCTAAGTCACCTAATCCAACTCTCTCAACTTGTGACCGGATAACCTGGATTAAGACTGCAGGGCTTGTGGCTGTTGGAACAACTCATTGCATCTTGCTAGTAACTAGGCTTGTGATAACCCTAGTTAGTTAAAGTATCAAGCCATACTCATTGTTTGGCCGTGAATGATGAATGGAGTCCAGTCTAGTCTTATCTAAGCAAGACTACTACATGGTTATTTCAGCACATTACTATTATGCTTTACCTTATCGATAATTGGTTAGAGACTAAGTTCTGTTTAGGTGAAGGGTTACAACCCCGGTCCTTGTTTGGTTTACGGGTTGTAACTTGGCTACCAGAATAGTCCCTTAGTTGTCTTATCGTTTATCACCTTGTTTTCTCTAACTCATGTCTTTTATTATCATTTATGTTCTCATGTGCTAATGTGTTGGTTTTAGTTCATAAGTGAAGCCTCCTTTGTGGCACTTGCTCTTTCTGGGGTCTGACCTAGCTGGTTTTGTGTGGACAGATTTCGGAGTAGCTCCCGAGGATCTCCCTGTCTTTCAGCCAGATGGTGACCACTAGGCGCAACCCTGGCAACGAGTGGGTTCTTATTTTTCTTTCCCATTCCCTTGTAAAAATATTCTTTTGAGACGTTTAGCCGCCGAGCAAGTATTAGCTCGTTTGCAACTTTACTTACTGTCTGTCTACGGGCTGTAACATGATTGACAAATCCTAGGGTTGATCATGTATGACTTAAACTCTTGCTAATCCTCGTATTTTGTATGACTAGCTTCATGATCATCTGAATATGTAATGTTTGGGACGCCTTACTTTGTATGTCTGATGATCTAACATCTTGTAATATTTACTTACTTGCTTGTGATTGAGACACTAGGCTTGTTCATGACCATAAGAGACTGTTGGCTTGTAGATAAACCCTCATGCATCTAGACAGTCGTGACCGTATTGCGAGGTGGGATTCACTTTAATGTACGTAGCTGGCTATGTCTGTCCCCCGCTCTCCAGTATTCTGGTTCTGGGGCGTGACATGTATCCCTCGCCAGAGAATGTTTCGACAAAGAAGGCTGGGATTTCAATGCAATCTAATATTTTGTTAAGTCAATTTGGTTTGTACTGCAAGTGACTAATTATTTTATCTATTTTTGAATTAATAAATCTTATTACAATCAAATCCATCTATCTGTGACGATATCCCCATCAAGACTTGTTACATCATAGAATTGATTATGCTGCCAGCGACAAGTTGTTGCCATCAAATCAATCTATCTGTGACTAATTATTTTATCTATTTTTGAATTAACAATTTTAATTGCAACAACCAGTATAAAAATAATACTGAAAATGACAAAAATAAATTGTAAATGAAAAAGTTAGGTACTTGCTAAGATCAAACTTTTTATTTATCTATTCTAAAATATAATGCCAAAAGTTAGGCTTCACCGGGGAACTTTTATTTTCCAAAAATACCCCTACATGTCTATTCCAATACAAAAAGTAATATATTCTATTAGGGGTAGTTAGGTACTTACGATATCTAGCTTTTAGTATTTCAATATAATAGTTTTGTCTTTTACTGTTTTCAAGTACATACCCTTGTTAGCAATTGGGCAAACGAGAAAAATTCGGGATGTACTGATTTGAATCTGTCAAAAGTATGCAACTATTATACGTTTCTGAAAGAAACAAAAAAATTTACGTATAATATGAGTTTTATTCGGATGATTGCTAACAATGGTACATACAAATTAAGTTAAATAAAAGACAATTAAAATACGTGCAATGCACGTAGATATATACTAATAATAATAGTAATAAATTTAATTTTTGAACGTAGTTTTTAAAATTTGGGTCTCGGAATCCCAAGGGTTGGTGCTCTTATAAAATTTAAGACTCAAAACTATTCATAGGTTCCCACTTTTTAAGGTCATATAGTACTTGAAACTACTTCCACTGTTTTTCCTTTCTTATAGACTCAAAATTTGAGACGGTCGTCGTTTCCCTCTTCTTTTCCCAAACCCTCTCCAAATCCTCCCCCAAACGACTGCTTAAAATTATCAAAATGCCGCCGATGAAACGACGACCGTCTCCAAAGGGAAAGAATCCATAAAGGGATGCGATACAGGCCGCAAGAGCGACGAAAGCCAAGATTATGGCCGCTAGGACAGAGGCCAAAAGGGTAGCGGCAGCCAAGATACAGGTCACTAGGACAGAGGAGGCCGCAATGGGAGCGGCAGAAGCAGCGACGGTAGCGCCCCCGGCAGAGGCGTCAGTGACAAAGGCATTAGATGATTGTGAGCCAGAGGCAACTAAGCCACATGCAAAAAAGGCTAAAAAATCATAGAGAACGACAAAGGCCAAAAAATCTATCTTAGATATAGAGTCCGAAGACTCAACTTATAAAGATCGAAGGCGTACTAAAGCGAAGGCAAAGGTGGCAACGGATACAGAGTCGTCAGCGTACTCTGAAGATTTTGAATCCTCATCAAAAGAGGGAGATGAAGATGAAGAGCTATCATCAAATAAGTCCCAGGATGGAGAGGAGGTAAAAAAATTTACAGACTCTAAATCTAAGAAGACTTATAATAAACATCTCAAAAAAGGTTGTTATGTCTGAAAGATCAATTAAGATGGCTGATGTCGAAGACGAAGGTTTCCTGAATATATTGAAATTCTATCAGTTGAAGAAACTGAACAAATCATGTCTTGGAAAAATCTCTCAAACAATAATAAGAGAATTTTACTCAAATCTTAGGGCTAAAATTAAAGAAAAAGAAGAGGATCAACAACTGGTGTTTCTGAGAGGAAAATTGATAAGGGTAAATCTTGCTATCATCAATGAATTTTATGGATTTGATCCAGTTCCTGATTTTGATATGAAAGATATTGATAATATTTCCGTGAGGGATGTAATTCATGAGATTACAGGTGTACCAGTGGGTGCCAAGACCCCATAAAACATATACAAAGATTAATTAAAAACTTTGTATAAATTATTGCATGCCTACGTATCTCAAACACTCAACCCTACTGGACATGAGTTTTTCATCCATCCCGAGAGAGTAAAATTTCTTTATTATATGGGAAAGAAAAAAAGGATGGATATAGGTTCTTACATGTTCAGTAGAATGATGCATCTCGTGGGAAAACCAACTGCAAGGACAGCTCTCTCTTTCGGGAGATTTGTATGCTCAATGGCTAGTAAACATTATGTCACAAGCTTAGCAGGGGATCGATGTTTATATTAAAAATAAAGGCCCCATGAGAAACTAACCTTAATGTTTGGAAAACAGGCAGCAAGCAAACCATCAACATCTGGAAAATCATCAACTTATGGAATCACAAATACTAAGGATAGGGTTGATGATCTATACAATTTTTTTGCTACAAACTTTGAGAATGTCTTCAAAGAGATAAAGACGATATCCGACAACCAGAAATTGATTCTGGATAAGATTAACCAGCTAGAGGTGGAATTGGCTAACGAAGATTAAGAATTCCCTTTCCTCATGAAGAAGGTAAATGGGGCTAGCCCCAACTGGTGCTACTTTGCATTTTTTTTTTCTCTTATTCTACTACACTTGATGATTCCGTAATCTAATATACACATTTATACTCTAATATGTGAAGGACACATATATACACATTTATACTCTGTTACTAACTGAACTAGCTATCCATGCTGGATTATTTTCTTATCTGACTTCTAGGTTTGCTTGCTAACTGTATATACTTTCTAATACTATGATATCAGTATCATCACTAAAGAAGGAATTCAGGAAATCATTTGTATTTGAATTAAGGCTCTACTCCAGTTATTACTGTGTACATTGTATGCACATGTGAACTTCAACTCAGCTAAACCGAATGTTTATCTCTGATGCTTAAGGATATAACAACACTTGTTAGCCCATATATTCTATATTAAACACTTTAGGACAGAAGCACATGGTCTTGAATCAAAGCTAATCTGGATAATAGTTAATATTGCACTAATACTCTGCTACTAGATGATATGATACTTACACTGATACTGTCCAATTGTACCCTGAAATGGTGATTTAGGACTGAACAGATGATGGTCCAATGCATGTACATAGTGGAAATACCTCAAGACATGTAATGTATGTCCGATACTAGAGGTAGGACTGAGCTGGAACACTCCCTCAGTCAGTAATATTTGGTATTATAAGCATGAGCACACTGCTATAATATAGGTTATCCTTAAGGGTAAACTAGACACTTAAACTTGCTTGGTATCCTAAGATTAGAGAGAGTCCTTGAGAGTAACCTTAACACTTGAGCTAACTGGAGAGTTCATACTCTTATGTAAGAACACACACTGTGCACATTGACACTCTAATGCTAGCCCTCTCTTTGATACTTCTATTTATGTTTTTGGATGTCATTTCTACATATACAATGAGTATATACTGACTATAATTTTTTATTCCGTCCCTCAAGGTGTAGGTGAAGGAGATTTTGAGGAAGAGGAAAAAAAAGAAGAAGAAAAAAGAAGAAGAAGATGGAGATGAAGAATCATCTGAGTTTTTAAACTTTTATTTCAATTTGGACTAAAATATTTGAATTGTAATATGGTTCTGAATATTTGTTGGTCTTGGCGGTCAAACTCGATTTTGTGTTTGAAAAATTGTAAATTAAACTTTTTGGTTGTACTAAGCACCGTTGGGGTGCATGGTTCATACTTTGTTTGGAAAATATAATATAGTCTTGAATTTAGAGTAGGTCTGATATTTGTTTGGATTATTGTAGTGTGAATTATGCAGGTACTATGTTGAACTACTAATGAGGATTGTGCAGATTATTGTAACGTGAATTATGCAGTTTATTGTACTTGGAATGAAGTTTACTTAATTTGATTATGATTTGTTTGGTTGAAGCGTTTATATTTGTTTGTATTAATCATCTAAACATTAATTTAGCTAAGTTGTGTGCATTCATTTGATTTGCAGTTGGCCTTCACAGATATTTTTGATTTTTTTGGTGTATTTCTTTTATTTGCAGATGGCCTACACACATTTGATGAGTCTTGGGTGCATTCCTAGGATTTACAGTTGGCCTTCATTCCGGGTGTATTCCTGTGATCACTAAAACTTTATTTGATTGGAATGTATTCTGCTTTCTATAAATAATCAGTACATCGATGCCATCAATATGAATTCGATGTCAGTGTAATGCATAATGTAATCTTGCATGTTCATTCCTTGTTATTGCTGAAGCAAAGTATGTAATGTAAGAAAAATTCTCTTGGATGGTACGTTAATTATATTCATCCCTTGTTTTGGTTTTCTTCACCATTTAAGAGGAAGAATGACATATTAGAAAAGAGGAGAATGTTTTCAGTTAGTCTAGCCTTTATCTGGTACTGTCCAACTTTATAAGTAACGAATAAGATTTATTCAAATTTGTTCACTGTCTATCTTTTCAAACTGGAGCTTCCTCGAGAAACCGATGACACTTTAATCTCAATCAATAACCATATCAGAAGAAACACTCCGAAGAACATTTGCTTTCTCCATTTGCCAAGGACTTCCTTCAAATTCCTCTCCCTTCTCCCCCTGCTCCTCCTCCTCGTCTCGGTGGCGGCCGCCTCCGTCGTCGACGAATCGAATTCCTTTGACATTTCGTCGATCATTGCGTACAACTCCGACCGCCCGGTCCGCCACCTCTTCGAGGACTGACTGGCGAGGCACGGGAGGAGCTACAACGCGCTCGGGGAGAAGGACCGCTGGATCGAGATATTCAAGGACAACCTCCGGTTCGTCCACGAGCACAACGCTGCCGTCGCCGCCATGGAGCAATCTTTTCTGCTCGGGATGAACAAGTTCGCCGACCTGACGAATAGGGAGTACAGATCCAGGCACCTAGGCGTGAACAGAGGGGGGAGGAGGAGGAGCGAATGGACCTGACGAATGGGGAGAATAGATCAACATACTGTACAATGTCCAACATACTGTAAAAAAAAATATGCGTTAATGTAGGGTGAAAAATATAAATGTTGAATGTACAATGTCCAACAAATTACGGTAATCTAGGAGGATTTTTTTAATAAAGTGAGCAGGTTAATATGACCTGCTATAGCAGGTAAAGCCAAAGTCAAAGTAAAGGCCTTTCACAATTTTCAATGCAAAGGTTTGGGATGTATTGATACATCCCATGTATTGTAGGACCCTATATATATATATATATATATATATATATATATATATATATATATATATATATTAAATTTCAGCACGTGCGGGCTCAGTTAAATCGTGTCTCCCCCACACGATATATATATATATATATATATATATATATATATATATATATATATATATATATATATATATATATATATATCACGTGCTGAAATTTAATATATATATATATATATATATATATATATATATATATATATATATATATATATATATATATATATATATCCAAACTTCTCTAGTCCAAGTGGATACCCCCATATGGGATCAAGCTTGGGGGAAGCATATTTATTCTCTTGTGGGAAGAATAATGTGAGGTCATAGAGGTGTGTGGCCCAGGAGCGGGTGCGATGCGGTGCCTTCGGGCTGGATGCTGGTGTGGAGGCCTTTGGTGTGGCGGTCTTCGGCCCGTGATGTGACCTTTGAACCGGGATACATTTTTCGGACTGTGGTCTTGAGACTTTGTGACCGAATTTGTTGGCCTTTGGGCCAAATAAAATTTATCTTTTTCAAAAAAGAATATATATATATATATATATATATATATATATATATATATATATATATAAAATAAAGTAAAAAAAATAAGTTGTGCATTCTGCATTTTTTTTACTCATCATAAATTCATTGGAGGGTAAATACTGAAATAAACCCATGGGCCTGCGGATGGCCGCTGTTATGTTGCATCCCCTTTTTTTCCTCTTTCTTTCTTCCTTCCAAGAAAGCAGTAGAAGTTTCTAACAAGTTCCTAGAACCGCTAGAACAATCCAGAAGCCACACCAACCTTCCCCATTCTTCTTCCCCTTCTCCTGCAAATCTCCAGCAAACTGCTTCCTATAAATTCCCCCCTCAGAGCCAAACAAATCACCGTCCAATTAAAGAAGAAGAAAAGACTTTCCAAATATCTCAATCAAAATCTAAGCCGGCGGCGAGTATGGATTTCCGAGTGATGGGACTCGACGCTCCGCTGATCTCCACTCTCCACCACCTGATGGACCTCTCCGCCCCTCACGAGGAGGAGGCGACGGAGAAGGCGGCCCCCAACGCCCCCACGCGGATGTACGTCCGCGACGCCCGCGCGATGGCGTCGACCCCTGCCGACGTCAAGGAGCTCCCCGGCTCGTACGTGTTCGTGATCGACATGCCCGGGGTGAAGTCCGGGGAGATCAAGGTGCAGGTGGAGGACGACAACCTCCTCGTCATCAGCGGGGAGAGGAAGCGCGAGGAGGAGAAGGACGGAAAGTATCTGCGGATGGAGAGGAGGATGGGGAAGTTCATGAGGAAGTTCTCCCTCCCTGAGAACGCCAACACCGACGGCGTCTCGGCGGCGTGCCAGGACGGGGTGCTAACGGTCACGGTACAGAAGCTGCCTCCGCCCGAGCCCAAGAAGCCTAAGACCATCGAGGTCAAGGTCGCCTGAGCTGATGCATCACCAGTAGCAAGAGTGTGCGAACAAAATAAAACAATGTTGGTCTCTGTTTTCTGTTGAGTCTGGTGTTTTTTTCTATTAGGTTCGGACTTGTTGATGTGGTGGTGTTGTGTTTGGCATAGGAGAGCAATGAAAGAGTGTGTGTTTCTTTCTATCAATTTGCAAAATTTCCACACTTTTTTTGGGTACATAAAACTACTTTTATTTGAGTAAGTATTGGCAAGTGATCGACCAAGTGGAAATGTTCAAGCTGAAATACTTTAGAACATGTGCTAATTCAACATAAAAAGAAGTAGCCAACTTTAATTATAAATAAATTTGGCAAATTATAAAGACTAGCATATGTGCACGTGCCTTGCACGTATTTTAACATTTCTTAATTAGTTTAGAAAAACTCTTTAGGAAGACCAAAGGGTAGTCTTCCTAATTACTAAGTAGTCCTTATTAAAATTAATGAACTATTTTTAATTACTATAAATATGTAAGGGTATTTTCGGAATTTAAAAGTTTTACCATCTAAGTTTTCCTATTATATAGTAGAATAGAGAATAGATATAAATATGTAAGGATATTTTCGGAATTTAAAAGTTTTACCATCTAAGTTTTTCTATTATATAGTAGAATAGATATACAAAAGTTATTTATGACTATTTAGGTATTTATAAATTTGTCACTCATAAAATTTACTAAAAGAATGTCTATTACGGATGTAGGACTGTCGAAAATATATTGAATTATCAAAAAAATATATTGTTAATTTTTTATATTATAGTTTTATTAATATAATTTTTGACAGTCAATATAAATAAATTCAGTCACGTATCTATTATGTAGTAAAATTTATCTTCTTCTTTTTTTTGACATTTTATTATATTGGTAGAATCAGTCGTGGGAAGTACCTTTGTCTGGGATTGTTGGGTTTTTGCCTTTGTATTAGAAGCTAGACCAAAGGAGTTGTATCTCTTTATATTAGCTATGTTATTTTAGAAATGCACGTGGGGTGGAGGTGCACATGGGTGTGCCATGTGGGATTATTTTTCTAATGAAAAAAATGCTAAATAAATAATAGAAAGTATTTATGCTTTTTGCTCTTGGAAAATTTATTTTCATGGGAGCTAAGCCCCGTAGTGGCTTAGCGATTCGGACTCGGACTCATGGGCTCATGAGGCATAATGTGACGTTTTGTTGGCGTACTTTGCATAGTGTCAGGTTGCGCGGCCAGGTGCGCGCCCAGTTGCGCGCTCAGTTGCGCGGGTGGCGCAGGGTGCGCACGACGCGCAGGTGGCACAGGTGGCTCAGTGCGCGTACTGCGCGGGGTATGCAAGGCGCGCGGGGTGCGCGAGTGGCGCAACTTACTTCAGATCATGCCTGAGCATGATCTGAGCGGTTACTGCACGTTCGGAGTGGTTATTACCACGTTTCGAATGTTGTGTTAACCGGGCAGTTGCTACTTATGCCTATAAAAGGTCTCTTCTCTCTCACAGGCAATATACACAGATCATATACTGAGAGTTACGAAAGTTTACAAGTGTTTCTTAACACAAGTAAACAGAGGCTGTGAGAGATAAGAAAAGCTTTGCACCAGCGTTGCTTTTGCACGGGAGTCCGTGTACGTTCCGAGGAGTTAGAAGAGCAGAAGTGTTCCGAAGTTCTCCGACGAACTTGCTGGTTCCTGGAAGCTATTCGTGTGGGACAAATATAGCTTTGAGCAACGGTGACCATTCACCCCAGCAGGCCATCTTCTATCTTTCGTCTGTCATCTTCTTCGCTGATGTGGATTACAGAATCTTTTTAGATTCTCGTAATATCATACGCTGATGTTACGAGATCTTCTTAGATCTTCGTTATACTTGCACAACCTTCATAAAAGTGTTGCGTTGGAATATTATTTTTACAATTGTTTCATCTTTTCAGTTTTCCATCGAAAAATTGTGCCCCGGCACTAACAATCTCAAAGCTATATTGCTACGATGGAAAACTTTAATGCTTCACTCCTCAATACTGATTTTGTAAGTTAGAAAAGTTTTATGGAGAGCATTATCAAGTCTAGAAGAGGAAGGTTTATCTCACTCTTCAACTCAGAGACGTTGATCACGTGCTTCTTGAAGAGGAACCTACTGTTCCAGATACTGGGTCTGCTGCCGCAATCTCTGCGGCTACTAAACTTCAGGCCAAGTGGAGAAGGGAGAATAGCATTTGTAGGCTACTTATCGTGAATGCTATAGAGGATTTCCTAGCAGAATGTCACGCCCCAGAACCAGAACACTGGATAGCGGCGGCAGACATAGCCAGCTACGTATAACGGAATGGAATCCACACCGCTATACGATCACGGCTGTCTAGATATGTGAGGGTTTCACTACAATCCATCAGTCTCTTAAGGTCATAAAATAGCCTATTGTCTCAATCTCAACCAACTAATAATAGTTACAAGATGTCAGACCACCAAATACACAATAGTAAGGCATCCCATACATTACATATTCGGAATGATCATGAAGCTAGTCGTTACAAAATGTGAGGACAAACAAGAGTTCAGTCATACATGATCAACCCCCGGGACTTGTCAATCATGTTACAGCCCGTAGGCAGACAATAAGTAAAAGTTGCAATCGAGCTAACACTTGCTCGTCGGCTAAACGCCTCAAAAGAATAATTTACAATATTACAGTGAGAGAACAAAAAGAAACCCACTCGATGCCCTGGTTACGCCTGGTGACCACCATCGGGCTAGAAAGTAGGGAGATCCTTTGGTGCTGCTCCGGTATCTGGCCATACAAAACCAGCTGGGTCAGACCCCAGAAAGAACAAGTGCCACAAAGGAGGCTTCACTTAAGAACTAAAACCAACAAATCATTAGCATTCAACATGTAAGAAATCAACAATAAGTAACGCAGATTGAGGTTTGTGCACTACCAATGCACTTATCCCAATCAGAGAAAATTATTAAGTGAAGCATCATGACATAAGATAACTGGAGAATCATGCTAAATAAAATATAGCTGGGCAATATATTAAGAGAATACGAAGGTACTATTCCGGAAGCCAGGTTACAATCCTTAAACAAAACAAGGACCGAGATTGTAACCCTTCACCTGAACAGAACTTAGTCTCTGATCATTTATTGCTAAAGGTGACAATCATTAAGGTAAAAAGGAGGGAGTACAATAATAAAAGTGTCAATGAAGAGTACAATACGCTAGAGTGACAATAGAGTACAATCGTTATAGCAACAATCTGGAGTGACAATCATTCAATCATTCTGGTACAATCTTTCAATCAATCACTTCTAGACAATACTATACTGGACTAGACTCCATCCAAGCAATCACGGCCAATCATTGCCTACGGCTTTCTACATTAACTAACTAGGGTTATCACAATCCTAGTTACTAGCAAGATGCAATGAGATGCTCCAAGTAGTCGCAGGCCCTACAGCTACCCAGGTTATCCAGGCAATTATTATAGTGACAATTTAGAGAGTTCAATCATTAAGGCGACAATCAGAGAGAGTACAATACACTAGAGTGACATTAGAGTTCAATCATTAATGTGACAATGGAGGGTGCCCCACATAACAGTGGGCTGAAAATGTGCCCTACTCGTCGGCAGGCTACAAGTCCAAACATTTGCGGCCGGGATAACGGAGTCGCCTGTAACTGGAGAACATCTCTTCATGACTAGTGAATTATTCTAGTCATTAACCTTAGTCCATTTCAGTAGGTACTCCTGACCGTGGTACTCAGGAGTCCCCTCCTAGACATGATGTAAGACAGGACTGGATTATTTGTACAAGCACAATCACCCACGGTGTCCAGGTTACTTATATAGGTCAGGTCATGTCAGGTAGCCGTCGCAATAGCTTATCAAGATATATCATGTCAGGTTATCATGTCAAGTGGTACTGATCAAGAGTGCACCACGACGGGCCACTATCAGGTCATGTCAGGTCAATTGTAAGGAGTGCACCCCTACGGGTCACTTTCGTGTTCAGGGTACATGTGCAGGACAGTATGGTACAAGTATTCAATCAGGAGACCCAAGTATACTGAGGATTACAAGGCATGAGTTAACAGTAACAATCAAGTAACAATAATAACTAATCATTAAAGCAAGGTATGCGGTTCAGAAAAAGCTAATGCAGTTCAGGGCGATTCGGGGTTCAAGGGCTCATGCGGCCAAGGAATATGAACCCATGAGGTCGGACAGGTGCGGTTCCATGCGGCCAGGAAAGACTCGGCCTCATGCGGCAGGTGGACATGCGGCTGCAGAAGCAAGGGGCGCATGCGGCTGAGAGCAAGTGGGGCTGCATGCGGCTCAAGAAGTTGAGCCTCATGCGGCAAGCAGGAAGCAGGTCTATGCGGCTAGCGGGACCAGAAGGCACATGCGGCTCGGGGAAGAAGTTCTCGTGCGGCCAGCGGGAAGCAAGGCCTATGCGGTTACAAGGGAGCGGAGTATTATGCGGCTGGGGTCGAGCGAGCTCCATACGGCTCTCAGAAAGTTGGCCCATATGCGGCTCAAGAACAAGAGTCTCATGCGGTTCATGGAAATGAATCCATGCGACCCGGAATGAGACTCAGCCTATGCGGCTCAGGAAGACGGAGTCCCTGCGGCTCAGATTATGCCGAAGCCTATGCGGCTGGAAGACTCGCCGCATGAAGGTTCATGCGGTCAAGTGCTGCCATGCGGCTAAGGGGGTTCATGCGGTCAGCACTGTTCTTCTTCTCCACTTGTCCGAGAAGAAGAACCAAGGAGTTCATAGTTCCGAGGTTTATAATTTCTTCATCCCAAGTCCAAATCCAGACTTTCTTAGGTCAAAACGGGGCAGAATGAAATGCTCTACAACATGGAACCATCAAAACTCGGAAATAACAAGATTAAAATAGATCAAAACTCAAGAATTTCGAAAATAAAGTAAACTTAGATCTACAAGAATCTAACCATGGAAAGTAAAAATGCCAAGTACTAAAGTAAGTTAAAAAGCTGTAAGGAAGAGAATAAAGCAATAAAATTGGAGTTCCTCCATGAAGCAAGTTGCACTTGCCTAGACCCCTCTCTTCCTCTCTCTGGTAGGTGAAGAAATTAATGGAGGAAGGAAGAAGAGTAATAAAGAGAGAGAAGGAAGTGGGGTTAATAAATGGTAGTGGTGGTGGTAGGTAGGTGGTTCTCCTATTGGTTCATGATGAACCAAGGCAAAACCAAGCCAAGCCGAACCAACCCAGGGATAAACCAAGCCAAGATAAACCAAGGTGAACCAAGTCAAGGCCAATAAACTCTCTCTAGCAATTTAAACCAAATAAATCATGAAATAAACCAAGCCTCACTAATCCAAAAAAATAAACCAATGAACCATTAAAACCAATTAAACTATCACTGCCAATAAAACCAAGCCAATGCAAAATAAACCAAGATAACTAATCATTACTAAATAAAATATGGGTCCAAAACACGTATACGTACATTAAATACGTATCACGAATTTGGGACATTACACAGAATCCTACAGTAAGAAGACTATTGCCAGAGACATATGGGAGTCTCTGAAAAAACTGTACGAAGAAGACAAAAACAGGAGCAAGATATTTGTGGTTGAAAAATATCACAAATGACTCTTTGAGGACGAGAAGTCCATGCTGCCGCAGGTGAAGGAATTCCTGAAGCTGCGACAAAAGTTGGAAGACGAGGCGATACCCTTCCCCGACAAGTTTTTGTTGGAGGGATTGTCTCGAAGCTCCCCGCTGGGTGGAGTAAGTTCTATGCATACATGCATATGAAGAAGCTTGAGATCAGCCTTAAAGATCTCTTACAGAAAATCTATGTTGAGGACCAGATGCGGGCTCAACTGAAGGTGGACGCACTTTCCAAGCAATTGGCTAACGCCAATCTGGTTCATACCATGGAATCAAGGAGAAAGTAGGCGGCTTCCCACAGCAAGAAGAAGGACCTTGACAATCTGAAAGTCAAGGGAACTTCGTTAAAGCAAAAGAAGCCAAAGTCCCATTTAGCTTGTTTCAAGTGTAGGAAGAAGGGCCACTTCAAGAATGAATACAAAGCAAAGACCAAGCAATCAGAGCAAGGAGAGCCTAGCAAGGTATCTATGATAACTGACGTTGTTGCTATGATTGCGCAGGTTGATGCGGTAGGGACTGACTCTGACTGGTGGGTAGACACTGGAGCCACCTGCCATGTCTCCAGTAAGGAGTGGTTCACCACCTACACACCTACTTCTGAAGTGGTTATGGTGGCAAACCAGGCACAAGCTGAAGTGCTCGGGATTGGGGCGGTGTGTAACACTCACTTTTCTAAAATGAGGGTAATTTTGAAATTTTGTAAAAGTTTATTATTTAATAATAGGATTTATGATTTATGGGAATTTTTAATTAATTTAATACTATTTAAAATTGGTGAATTATAAATTTAATGTGTTAGATAGTGAACCCTAGAACTGTTGAGCCTAGAGACTAACCATGACCATAGGGACCTAACCATGTGATTAGAATAACTATTTACAACTTTTTAGGCTAAGGGTATTTTGTTCATTTTGTGACTTTTGAATTATTTAGGATTTTGATTAATTGGTGAATTTTAGATTATTTTAATAATATTTAAATTGATGTATTATGATTTTGGTCATTTTTAATATTTTGGGAAAATTTTATATTTTTAATATTATTTTTATTGGATTTGTTTAGTCGGGTTTGAGTTTCGTCTCGTTCCGACTTGTATTGTGACCCGGGTAGCTTAAACTCTAGATGGGACCCAATATTAAGTTAAGCATGGCTCACAGGACCCAACATTTAAGTTAGTTAATTAAACTAATTTTTATCATGTTAGAATGGTTAAGTTAGAGACTCAAAACTAGATCATTTTGACCCCAAACTTGAACCTAGTCTAGACTTAACCATATGAGACTAGAGAGGGGCAATTAGGACATTTTCCATTAGCCCTAATGGAAACTTTATGGCAGCCACCTTTAGGAGAGAATGATTCATTTCATTCATTACAATCTTGCCTCTTTTATTTTCCTTTTGTTCTTCCCTAATTTTAGAGAGCCTTCCCATTGATTTGATCTCCAAATCAAATCATTCCTTCACCAAATCTTCCCTCAATCATTCCCATTCTCCAAGGGAAGGATGCTACCAAGGATTGGAAGAGAAGTGCAAGGAGGAGTGTCCACATTGAGGGATCTTCGTATCGGAGCCGTGTCCTAAAGGATTTTATTGGGATTTCACTCCCAATAGGTAAAACCCATCATCTAAATCGATTTCCTTTGCATATAAATTAGTTTTGAATCCGTAGGATCCATCCTCATGTGTCCCCTTTAGATTCAAATTTGAGGCCATTTGGAGCTCTCTTGAGGATTTTAGATATGTGTCTTGTGTCCTACTTGATAGATCCCAAATTAGGATACCCCATGTGTATGTATGTATGATAATAGTTTAAATAGATATTTAAATTCGGTTTTAGAATGGTTAGAGAGTGGATTGATCTTAGTTAGGATGGTTAGAATGAGTTTCATTTGGATACCTATGTTGGTATCCAAGTATCTTGGCCAACCCAAATTCGTCATAATTTTCATCCACGTTTTTATTAACCAAAGCAACTTAGAAATATCATAACTTTTAGCTTAGAACTCCGATTTATCTTCCGTTTTTTTAAAAGAACCGTATCGAAGTTAGATTTCCAAATATATATTTTAATAAGCCAAATTCTTTCTGTAACTTTCTGTAGAATTATTTGAGTGTCAGCTGTATGAAAGACGAACGCATTTCGGTATTTTCGCGATTCCGGGAGCTTTCGGACACGAAAATGCGATCCGTTTGAAGTTTCGGAAAGCTAACACGAAGTACTACAACATACTTTAATCCTGGAATTTAGTGAATGCCCAATTAGTACAGTATTGATTTTAAGTAGAAGAGTGACTATACGATATATGCATTTTGTGTAACCTATGAGCCTATGTAGTATGGATATCAAATGAATATAGAGTATATAATGCATGATATGTTAGATGAATGAAATGATATATATATATATATGATATATATCCTCTTTACATTAATGTATATATATGGTTGAATGCAAGCATGTTGGAATGCAATTAATATAATATATGTAAGCAATGCATAAATACATGAATAAAAGAATGATATACAATGCATGCATGAAAGTATATAATGAATGCTAGATATAAATACAAGGTATATATGTAATGATAGATATGAATGCATAATGTATAAATATTGTAAATGCAATATCAGATTTCATATGTAGACATAGAACCAATGCATAGCTGATATTTAGATTGAATGTTAGTTCATTTTAGGTTGTTCGAACACTGAACTGTCCATGTAAGCATATACCTTTCTTTTTCTAGTGCCAAGCCAATTTCAGTTTTCAATATAGTGGAATGTCTATGAATGTAATGTTAACCTTCAACCCCTTAATTCGAAATGTTAGTTAATTTCAGTATTAGACAATGTATGAGCTGTATGCATATAGGATGTTGGCTTAATGGCAGATTTCAGATAACATGGTTTATTTTATGTGGTTAGTTACACCAGTTTATGGGATAGCTCACTTTAGTTTATATGCAAATGTGGAACTAAACTGAGAATGAACTTCACCCTCTGCACAAGGACACCCCACTCTATATCAACCACCATGCCATGTAACCCTTCTCTAAATGATTGCTATAATGTATATAGATTTATGTAAAGTATAGATGCATATTAGTTATAACTTAAATAGTCTCTACTCTAATGTATATAGATGTATACTTGTAGCCATGCATGTTAAGTATAATACATGTGTAATGTAGATGGGTTAGCTTTGTGCCATGTGTAGTGTAAACTCATAACTAGTGTTGATTTCTCTTTTTATGTACACCTCCATGTTCACACACACACATAGCTTTACATGTTAGTTCTTTTCTCTTATATATATATATATATTTTTTTTTTTTATATATATATATATATATATTTATATTTTTTTTTTTATATATATATATATTTATATATATATATATATATATATATATATATATATATATATATATATATATATATATATATATATATATATATATATATATATATATAATGTTGAATATGCATGAATGTGATGTATCTTGATATGTGACTTGTATAGCCTTGGATTTGTATGGTGTGTACTAGCTAGGGTAGACTGGTTAGGCCTAGTGAGATTTCATTGAGTCTAGGTTGACCCAGTTGACCTAGCTTTGACTAGATAGTTGAATAGAGTTGACCAAGTATTGACTTTAGCGTAGTTTGACCTAGACAGCATGTAGATGCATTGTAGCAGTCCATTTCCTTATTTTAGACATGTTGTAACTTGTGTTGCTCTGATTAGGAGACAGACACCTCTCCTCAGGCAGTACACCCTCTTCGGACATTCAGTTATCAGGCGAGTACATTCTCTGACCGTTTTATACTTGTCTAGATTTGCATTCTTGCTCTAGATTACTGTACTTGATGCTGACACGATTGTTATCACGGATTGGTACTATATGGATCTTTTTTTGAGATGTTATCCCCTTGTATTCACTAGATACATATTGTGATGTGCGTTTCACTTACATATTGTATTTATTGAATACTCATATCCTTGTATACTCATTGTGCATATTGTACTCTCATTATCACATGAGTCCCAGGGATAGACCATTGTACACTATTGTATAACATTGTACAACTATTGTATAACATTGTACATCTATTGTATAATATTGTACATCTATTGTATAACATTGTACACTATTGTATAAGATAACGTAACTGGAGTGGATCCTTGTGTATTGATTGGGGAGGGGGAGTAGAATTGGTTATGTAATCAAATCCTATTGTACAACATTGTATAACTATTGTATATGTCTATTGTACACTCACGTACAATGGAGTTACCATTGCATTGTCCTAGACCGTTTACATAACCATATTGTGCTCTAAATTACATGTTGCTTACAGTTCTTACTTATCATATATAGATATTTCCTATTATCAAATCTCTGCTATTTTTTATATACATTCTCTTTCAGCGTTTCCTGTACCTTACTCTATTGCATGCTTTATATTTTCTAACTTGATATGAACTGCGTGAGATGTTTTGTGCTCGCTCCTGTCCTGACTGGACCTGTTGATAAATTTTACAGATAGCCTGGAGATTGCTTGCTAGCCTAGAGGAGACACAGTATAGGTTGCATAGATAGCTAGGGTTTTGCTTATAGCTTATTTTCAGTTGTCTTGAGTTGTATTTATGGGTTACTGTATTTGAGATTTGAGATGTTTTCTGGGTTGTGTATCTTAGACACTTAGACTTCTATCTGATGTATCTCTCTGTGGATTTCATGTTTTATCTATCTTCTATTATGCTCTACCTTAGATGTGATTGAGTTTACATTCTGCTATGTCACCCCCATTCGGGGAGTATAAACTGCTTAGCATTATATTGTTAGATATTGTGACCTAGGACAGCGTTCTATCGCCGACACTGCGGCGTAGGCTGGACGTACCCACTTCTCGTGCCCTTACTCTAGGGTGCGGGTCGTGACACGTTTTTAGTGGTGGCCTATGCAGGTCGAGTTTGTGTAGTGGTATTCGAACTAGAGTATCACTACAGCCTGCAGTAGGATTAGGATATATTTTTGAAGGTACTCAATCACAGTTAGGATCCCTTGAGAGATTCCTGGGACGATCCTTGAGAATCTTATTTTAACTTCGATTTGAAAACTCTTCTTCCCTTGATTTGATTTATCTTTACTTTCTGTTGTTAAATTTGATTTTGATGGATTATTGTTGAATTTTGAATCTTGATGTTAGCTGTGGCATCCGAGTTTGTATTTATATGATTTGATGGATTTTTGTTCATTTTTGAATCTTGATGTTCGTTGATAAATTTGATTTTTGGGTATCCATTGTTGATTTAATTTAATTTTTGTCAAGATGAAATTATATGGGCTAGGTCATCTAGGTTATGGAATCTAGTCTTCTATAGTCACATTAGCCAGCATGGTGAGGACATATAGTCTGGCTTTGGATATATTTCTCGGGTGTGGGAATTTAAGGTTTTTGCAGCCAAGCTAGCGGCATCGCAAAAATTTTAAATACCATGATTCTAGGGGTATGTGCCTAAGTCGAGGACTTTGTGATTATCGTAGCCTTGCTTACTAGTATGACGAGGATTTAGAGTACCATGATTTTGGATAAACGCATATGATTATCAGATTGTACCTTAAATGCTTTTGAACATGTTTTCTCTACTTTTGTTTCAGTCATTCAAAAAAAAAAGAATTATTGTTGTTTTGTTTGGTTTCGCTTCTCATTGTTTAACTTAGGAGTAGCTTTAGCTGTTATTATAAACCTTGTGTAACTCCTTTCTATGAATTTCTTTTTAATATAATGAATCGATGATTTTGCTAGACCTTATCTTGGATTTGATATTATAGCTCTGGTTTCAAAATGGTTCCTTCTTTTAAACAGATAAGCAGAACAGATTTTATCGTTATTTCCTTCTTGCCATTATTCTCGTATTAAATAATAATAATAATAATAAAACTGTCTTGATTACATCAATCACCTACTTTGCAATCTTGGTAGGAATCTAAATGTTGGTCTTAACGTAGAATTAAATTTTTATATTGGAACATGAGAATATATATGAATATATATATAGCAGACACTTTGCATGACACGTATGCATGCTACACTTGATTTCCCACATATTTAAATACAAATTCCAAGTTAGTAGTTTTGTTTACATCACTGCACATGTATGTTATATACAGGGTTTCAACTCTTAAAAAAATTGGTTGAGTTTTGTGTTTGAATTTGTCAAATCTGAGACTGTGTGCATATTAACCCTTAATACTGGATTTTAAATGTTTAGTCCAATTTGCTGTTTTAAATATAATATTTTGAGCTATATACATTGTTGTATGTAGGAATATAATGTTAGGTTTCACATTCTAACATGTTAGGTTATGATAAACATTGGGTTGGTTTGATGTTCGAATTTCTCTAAAATCCTAAAACTGAATACATGATTCACATTGATTTCAAATGTTTAGTTCAATTTCAGATTTAATATGTAATATTGAACTGTATGCATAGCTAAATATATGGATAGTATGTTAGGATTTCATCTCCATCATGTTACGATGTGTTGGGAGCATTGAGTTAGTTGTGATGTTTTAAACCCCAAAAATCTGAAACTGTATTATGTTAATATTACACTTGTTTAAATGTTAGCTTATTTTCAGATTTTGTATGTAAATGCTGAACTAAAACTGGGTTTAACCTTTCAATACTAAAGCTATAACCCTATACAAGGACACACACACCCTAACTTAGTATACACTGTCATGTAAACCTAACCCTTCCTCTCTAAGTTATGTTCATATATCTATATAGATATATATAGAGTTTATGCATACATGTTATAATGTATATAGATACATAACTAAATCTCTACCTCTTTATATACATATATATATGGTTAGTCATGCATGTTATGAGTAAATAGCTTGTGCCTTGTAGACTGTTTAACCAATATGCCATGAATAGTATAACTTGATAGCTATTATTTTGAGACAAAAATCCTCCTATACACTTTCATGTATATTTTACACACACAAGCCAACTATCTAACCATATGAACATGTCTACATATACCCATACACACACTAACCACATAACCTTTACATAATGTTAGCTTTTCCCTCTCTAACACTCTCTCTTTCTATATAAATTATATTGTGATTGGATTCAATGCTTTTGACTTTCGTTCCTTAAACTTTTGGTTTTGATTTTTCTTAAATGTACCCCTTTATAGATGATTAGTAGTTATCTTATTTTATTTTGATAATTACCAGTTTTCATATAGGATGGTAGACTGCCTTACAGTCTTGATGATTGTTGTTTTTGTAACTTTTTTAGTTCAACACCCTTGATTGCTTGTATGTTTTGATACCCTATGATTGTTTTGGTCTAGTGTGACTAGTATACCTAGATGAGACTTCCATTACCACAGTAAGCCATGACCCTGTATGTCATTCTTTTAAATTGTATGATTTAGGTAAGTTCTGAGACTTTGAATGTTGGGGACGAGACTCTAGAAGAAGTACGACCATCTTAATTTCGAGGACGAAATTTTCTAAGGAGGGTAGACTTGTAACACCCACTTTTCTAAAATGAGGATAATTTTGAAATTTTGTAAAAGTTTATTATTTAATAATAGGATTTATGATTTATGGGAATTTTTAATTAATTTAATACTATTTAAAATTGGTGAATTATAAATTTAATGTGTTAGCTAGTGAACCCTAGAACTGTTGAGCCTAGAGACTAACCATGACCATAGGGACCTAACTATGTGATTAGAATAACTATTTACAACTTTTTAGGCTAAGGATATTTTGGTCATTTTGTGACTTTTGAATTATTTAGGATTTTGATTAATTGGTGAATTTTAGATTATTTTAATAATATTTAAATTGATGTATTATGATTTTGGTTATTTTTCATATTTTAATATTTTGGGAAAATTTTATATTTTTAATATTGTTTTTATTCGATTTGTTTAGTCGGGTTTGAGTTTCGTCTCGTTCCGACTTGTATTGTGACCCGGGTAGCTTAAACTCTAGATGGGACCCAATATTAAGTTAAGCATGGTTCACAAGACCCAACATTTAAGTTAGTTAATTAAACTAATTTTTATCATGTTAGAATGGTTAAGTTAGAGACTCAAAACTAGATTATTTTGACCCCAAACTTGAACCTAGTCTAGACTTAACCATATGAGACTAGAGAGGGGCAATTAGGACATTTCCCATTAGCCCTAATGGACACTTTATGGCAGCCACCTTTAGGAGAGAATGATTCATTTCATTCATTACAATCTTGCCTCTTTTATTTTCTTTTTGTTCTTCCCTAATTTTAGAGAGCCTTCCCATTGATTTGATCTCCAAATCAAATCATTCCTTCACCAAATCTTCCCTCAATCATTCCCATTCTCCAAGGGAAGGATGCTACCAAGGATTGGAAGAGAAGTGAAAGGAGGAGTGTCCACATTAAGGGATCTTCGTATCGGAGCCGTGTCCTAAAGGATTTCATTAGGATTCCACTCCCAATAGGTAAAACCCATCCTCTAAATCGATTTCCTTTGCATATAAATTAGTTTTGAATCCGTAGGATCCATTCTCATGTGTCCCCTTTAGATTCAAATTTGAGGCCATTTGGAGCTCTCTTGAGAATTTTAGATATGTGTCTTGTGTCCTACTTGATAGATCCCAAATTAGGACACCCCATATGTATGTATGTATGATAATATTTTAAATAGATATTTAAATTAGGTTTTAGAATGGTTAGAGAGTGGATTGATCTTAGTTAGGATGGTTAGAATGAGTTTTATTTGGATACCTATGTTGGTATCCAAGTATCTTGGCCAACCCAAATTCGTCATAATTTTCATCCACGTTTTTATTAACCAAAGCAACTTAGAAATGTCATAACTTTTAGCTTAGAACTCCGATTTATCTTCCATTTTTTTAAAAGAACCGTATCGAAGTTAGCTTTCCAAATATATATTTTAATAAGCCAAATTCTTTCTGTAGAATTATTTGAGTGTCAGCTGTACGAAAGACGAACGCGTTTCGGTATTTTTGCGATTTCGGGAGCTTCCGGACACGAAAATGCGATCCGTTTGAAGTTTCGGAAAGCTAACACGAAGTACTACAACATACTTTAATCCTAGAATTTAGTGAATGCCCAATTGGTACAGTATTGATTTTAAGTAGAAGAGTGACTATACGATATATGCATTTTGTGTAACCTATGAGCCTATGTAGTATGGATATGGAATGAATATAGAGTATGTAATGCATGATATGTTAGATGAATGAAATGATATATATATGATACATATCCTCTTTACATTAATGTATATATATGGTTGAATGCAAGCATGTAGGAATGCAATTAATGTAATATATGTAAGCAATGCATAAATGCATGAATGAAAGAATGATATACAATACATGCATGAAAGTATATAATGAATGAATGAATGCTAGATATAAATGCAAGGTTTATATGTAATGATAGATATGAATGCATAATGTATAAATATTGTAAATGCAATATCAGATTTTATATGTAGACATTGAACCAATGCATAGCTGATATTTAGATTGAATGTTAGTTCATTTTAGGTTGTTCGAACACTGAACTGTCCATGTAAGCATATATACCTTCCTTTTCCTATTGCCAAGCCAATTTCAATTTTCAATATAGTGGAATGTCTATGAATGTAATGTTAACCTTCAACCCCTTAATTCGAAATGTTAGTTAATTTCAGTATTAGACAATGCATGAGCTGTATGCATATGGGATGTTGGCTTAATGGCAGATTTCAGATAACATGGTTCATTTTATGTGGTTAGTTACACCAGTTTATGGGATAGCTCACTTTAGTTTATATGCAAATGTGGAACTAAACTGAGAATGAACTTCACCCTCTGCACAAGGACACCCCACTCTATATCAACCACCATGCCATGTAACCCTTCTCTAAATGATTGCTATAATGTATATAGATTTATGTAAAGTATAGATGCATGTTAGTTATAACTTAAATAGTCTCTACTCTAATGTATATAGATGTATACTTGTAGCCATGCATGTTAAGTATAAAACATGTGTAATATAGATGGGTTAGCTTTGTGCCATGTGTAGTGTAAACTCATAACTAGTATTGATTTCTCTTTTCATGTACACCTCCATGTTCACACACACACACACATAGCTTTACATGTTAGTTCTTTTCTCTTATATATATATATATATATATATATATATATATATATATATATATATATATAATATATATATATATATATATATATATATATATATATATATATATATATATATATATATATATATATATATATAATGTTGAATATGCATGAATGTAATGTATCTTGATATGTGACTTGTGTTGGCTTGTATAGCCTTGGATTTATATGGTGTGTACTAGCTAGGGTAGACTGGTTAGGCCTAGTGAGACTTTATTGAGTCTAGGTTGACCCAGTTGACCTAGCTTTGACTAGATAGTTGACTAGAGTTGACCAAGTGTTGACTTTAGCCTAGTTTGACCTAGACAGCATGTAGATGCATTGTAGCAGTCCATTTCCTTATTTTAGACATGTTGTAACTTGTGTTGCTCTGATTAGGAGATAGACACCTCTCCTCAGGCAGTACACCCTCTTCGGACATTCAGTTATCAGGCGAGTACATTCTCTGACCGTTTCATACTTGTCTGGATTTACATTCTTGTTCTAGATTACTGTACTTGATGCTGACATGATTGTTATCACGGATTGGTACTATATGGATCTTCTTTTGAGATGTTATCCCCTTGTATTCACTAGATACATATTGTGATGTGCGTTTCACTTACATATTGTATTTATTGAATACCCATATCCTTGTATACTCATTGTGCATATTGTACTCTCATTATCACATGAGTCCCAGGGATAGACCATTGTACACTATTGTATAACATTGTACAACTATTGTATAATATTGTACATCTATTGTATAATATTGTACATCTATTGTATAACATTGTACACTATTGTATAAGATAACGTAACTGGAGTGGATCCTTGTGTATTTATTGGGGAGGGGGAGTAGAATTGGTTATTTAATCAAATCCTATTGTACAATATTGTATAACTATTGTATATGTCTATTGTACACTCACGTACAATGGAGTTACCATTGCATTGTCCTAGACCGTTTACATAACCATATTGTGCTCTAAATCACATGTTGCTTACAGTTCTTACTTATCATATATAGATATTTTCTATTATCAAATCTCTGCTATTTTTCATATACATTCTCTTTCAGCGTTTCCTGTACCTTACTCTATTGCATGCTTTATATTTTCTAACTTGATATGAACTGCATGAGATGTTTTGTGCTCGCTCCTGTCCTGACTAGACCTGTTGATAAATTTTACAGATAGCCTGGAGATTACCTGCTAGCCTAGAGGAGACACAGTAGAGGTTGCATAGATAGCTAGGGTTTTGCTTATAGCTTATTTTCAGTTGTCTTGAGTTTTATTTATGGATTACTGTATTTGAGATTTGAGATATTTTTTGGGTTGTGTATCTTAGACACTTAGACTTCTATCTGATGTATCTCTCTGTGGATTTCATATTTTATCTATCTTCCATTATGCTCTACCTTAGATGTGATTGAGTTTACATTCTGCCATGTCACCCCCATTCGGGGAGTATAAGCTGCTTAGCTTATATTGTTAGATGTTGTGACCTAGGACAGCGTTCTACCGTCGACACTGCGGCGTAGGCTGGACGTACCCACTTCTCGTGCCCTTACTCTAGGGTGCGGGTCGTGACACGGTGGTATTGAAGCTGACTTCTGGCAAGTCTCTGACGCTTCAAGGCGTGAACCACGTACCTGCTATCGCCAAGAACCTGATCTCAGGAGACCTACTCTGCAACGTAGGCCTCAGGATAGACATCAATGCTGGCCAGATGGTGATGTCTATCAAGGGAACATATTTTGGAAAAGCTTTTTATTCCGAAGGAATGTTCAAAATTCAGCTTGTAAATCAGTCCAATGTTATTAATGCAATTACTCCCTCTGCTTATACTTTTGAGTTGGGGCATAATAGACTAGGACATGTTCATTATAAACGAATAAACAGAATGTCTAGTCTAGGACTTATCTCCAAATATGGGGGTAAGGTAGAGAAATATGAAGTTTGTGCTCAAACGAAGATCACAAGGAAACCCTTTCCTCGGGTTAATCGAAGTACAGATCTTCCGGAGTTGGTACACTCCGATCTGTGACTTCAAACAGTTCTCTACAAAGGCCAGGATAAAGTATTTTATAACCTTCATCGATGACTTCTCTAAGTATGCGTTCGTCTACTTGTTGAAGGCTAAAGATGAAGCATTCGAGAAATTCAAGGAGATCAGAGCCGAAGCTGAGCGGCAGACTGGACAACAACTTAGAAGAATAAGAAGTGATCAAGATGGGGAGTACAGGTCTCATGAATTCGTATCGTTCTGCAAAGAATAGAATTGTTAATGAGACTACGGCTCCGTACTCTCCTCAATCAAACGGAGTAGCAGAGAGGAAGAACAGAACGTTAACAGAAATGATTAACTCAATGCTGTTGACTGCGAGTCTTCCTAAGTGCTATTGGGGAGAAGCTGCATTAACGGCCACTTTTATTCTAAATAGAGTGCCTCATGCAACTTCAGACATTACTCCTCATGAACTCTGGTTCAAGGTCAGACCTAACTTGAATGTCATTCGAGTGTGGGGGTGTCTGGCATATGTCAAGCTTCCAGATCTGAAGATTCAGAAGCTTGGTACAAGGACTACTAAGACGATCTTCTTGGGGTATGCCGAGAAGAGTGATGCTTGGAGATTTCTTGATATTGAGTCAAATTATATCATTGAATCTCGTAATGCAGAATATTTTGAAGACGAATTTGCAAGGCACAAGAATATTATTCTTGCGGATGTACCGGAGAACAATGAGGGTGCGCAGGAAACTGAAGTCTTCAATGAAGATGTGGTCTAAGAAGATGTTGTTGTTGAAACAACGATTGAACCAGAACAAGCTGAGCCATCAGCTAAGCGTGTGAGGAGGCCGAAGGACTTCAGAAGTGACTTTGTTACCTATCACATGGAAGCTGATCTGCTTACCTATGATGAGGCGATGAAGACCAGAGACGCGATTTTCTGGAAGAAGGCGATTGACAATAAAATTGATTCTATCATCTCAAATAACACTTGGGTGTTGGTTGATCTTCCTGAAGGAGCAAAACCAATCGGATGCAAATGGAACTTCAAGAAGAAGATGAAAGCAGACGGAACTATTGACAAGTTTAAGGCTAGGTTGGTAGCCAAAGGGTTTTCTCAGAAGCAGGGGATTGACTACTTTGACACGTATGCTCCAGTAGCCCGGATGACCACCATCAGAATGTTGATTGCTCTTGCAGCAATTCATAAGATTATGATACATCAGATGGATGTGAAAACGGCTTTCCTAAATGGCGAGCTGACCGAAGAGATATACATACAACAACCAGAGAGATTTGTCATCAAAGGTCTTAAAGACAAAGTCTGTAAGTTGGTGAAATCTTTGTATGGTCTTAAACAGGCTCCCAAGATGTGGCATGAGAAATTTGACAAAGTTATAAGGTCAAATGGCTACATGGTCAGCGAGACGGACAAGTGTGTTTACATGAAGTTCGCTGATGGAAGAGGTATAATCGTTTGTCTGTACGTGGATGACATGCTTATCCTAGGTATGGATATGGGTTGTGTCACAGAGACAAAGAAATTCATCTCGAGCAAGTTCAGTATGAAGGACTTGGGGGAAGATGATGTGATCTTAGGGATCAAGATCTTCCGGACAGACACTGGACTAGCGCTGATACAGTCTCATTATATTGAGAAAATGATCACTCGTTATGGGTATCGGGATCTTCCAGGGATCGATACGCCGTACAGGTATGATTTGAAGCTGAAGCCTAATTCAGGGAAAAGCGTTAGGCAGCTGGAGTATGCAAGCGTAATCGGGAGTTTGATGTATGCTACTACTGCTACAAGGCCTGACATAGCTTTCGCCATGGGAATGCTGAGTCGTTTCACGAGCAACCCAGGTATTGAATACTGGAAAACTGTAAAATGGGTTATGAGATATCTCAAGAAGCCTCAGACATATGCACTGTACTACAGCGGAGATCCATCGGTAGTGGAAGGCTTCAGTGATGCCAGCTGGTGCTCAGAGGTGGAGAGCGAGAGGTCCACAGGTGGATTCATTTTCATAATGGGTGGAGCTGCTATATTGTGAAAGTCGAAGAAGCAGACTATGCTTTCGCGATCATCCATGGAATCTGAGTTCTTTGCACTTGATACCGCAGCCGAGAAGCAGAATGGCTTCGGAAGCTCATGTATGATCTTCCAGTGGTTGGGGCGCAAATACCGACGATACCGATATACTACGACAACCAGGCGACTGCGGCGGTGGCATCAAATGACCTCTTCCACGGAAAGAAGAGGACTGAGCGGTTGAAGCACAGGGCAGTACATGATCTTATCAAGAGAGGTGTTATTGCAGTGATTGATGTTTCGAGTCCGGAGAACCTGGCGGATCCGTTCACCAAGGGCCTCAAGCACCAGCTGGTCGATGACACAGCTTGTAAAATGGGCTTGAAGGCATTCTGATATTGTATTATTGTATTTCTACCATAAAGTTTTATGCTAATAGTTCAAAGAGAAATCTACTAGGCATCTAGCTTTTGGTTCAAGGGAGGACCACTAATCGAAAGAATATCAGGAATGGTAGGTACATGTTCTATTGGGCTTGGAAAGGTTACGGACCTACAACCACTGTTGTCTACTGTTATTTTCTACGAAAAACGTATCCTGTGGGAAGGTTGGCTTAAATGCCTTAATGAGTTCTCAGGCAGAGTGAATGCCTGGTGTATTTTACAGGAAGCACGGTAGAACAGTACTACAAGGAGTGAAACTCCATGCTACTGTGGGGTGACTCCACCATGAGGTTTCCAGGCATGGGGTAATGCCTCAGCTTTGCTAGCCAAGTCACAGCGGCGTAGCACCGCAAATAGGCAGTTAGCCTAATGCTGTATGTTAAAATAAAGAGGGGTGTAGTCAGCACTACAAAGAGGAGGAATTCCTCATGTTACAGTAGCACGACACCACAATGAGGTACCCGGTTAGGGATAAAGTCTCGGCCTTGCAAGCCATGTCGTTGCGGTGTAACACCGCAAGGAAGCCTAAGGCTTCATGCTGGGTAGTTTGGCACTACAAAGAGGCGGTTGCCTCATACTACAGTAGTATGACACTACGATGAGGTTTCCGATACGGGGTAAGGCCTCGGCTTTAAGCCATGTCATAGCGGCGTAGCACCGCAAGGGAAGCGTAAAGCGCTTCATGCCATGTCTCTTTAGAATGAACTCACCTATAGTGTATGGACAAAGAGATATCAGGCCGTCTCTTGAGGGTAAACTTATAGATGCCCAAAATTATATACTGAAACCAGGCTGGCACAGGGCCTTTAATGTGTAGCCAAAAGCACATGTAACTACGTATATGAGTGGGAAGAATTTCAGCTACGGTGCAGAATTCAAGGCTTAGTCCATTCTTGTATTATAGTCTGTTGTTTGACCAATGCGGGAAGATTCAAGTCGTCAGCGACATCTCTCCTAATGCATGATGGACAGTTACTGTGGGGAACACTTATACCCATATATAGAGATATGTGGGGGATTGTTGGGTTTTGGCTTTTGTATTATAAACTTTAGTCCCACATCGGCTAGGCCAAATGAGTTGTATCTCTATATATTAGATATGCTATTTTGGAGATGCACATGTGGTGTGAAGGTGCACATGGGTGTGCCATGTGGGATTATTTTTCTAATAGAAAAAGACTAAATAAATAATAGAAAGCATTCATGTTTTTTGCTCTTGGGAAATTTATTTCCATGTGAGCTAAGCCCCGTACGACTCGGACTCATGGGCTCATGAGGTGGAATGTGGCATTTTGTTGGCGCACTTTGCACTTAGCACGTCAGCATCGTCGCTAGGCGCATAGTGCCAGGTTGCGCGGCCCAGCAGGCCATCTTCCATTTTTCGCCTGTCATCTTCTTTGCTGCTGTGGATTATAAAATCTTTTTAGATTCTCGTAATATCATACGCTGCGGTAACGAGATCTTCTTACATCTTCGTTATACTTGCGCAACCTTCCTAAAAGTGTTGCGTTGGAACATTGTTTTTACAATTGTTTCATCTTCTCAGTTTCCTATCGAAAAATTGTGCCCCGGCACTAACAGGGACAGCTCGAGTAACTTTTATATTACCTTCACAATTTGTCATAAATTTTTCTACAGCTCGGAAGGATAATTTTGCTAGTGTTGTTAACACAGAATCCACTAAAATCGGGTTTCAGAGCATATACGAGAATTCATCATATGGACACCTCTGACATGATCAAGCACGATTGGGGTAGATGATATTGGTACTCACACAGTCCAACAAGCCACAATGATCTCCATAATATGCCATTATAATTTGTTGGTCACCACAATTTTTGAATCTTCAATAGTCAAGACAACTTGTACTATACCCTGTTTCCTAGGGGGTGGAACTCGGACGGGTCGAATCGAGTTAGGTCGGACTTGAGGTATTATACTCGGGATAATTAGATACTTACAAGATCCGTCTTTTGATATTCCAATGCATTAATTTATTCTTTGAGTGCCTTTTGCTCTTTTTAAGTACACACAAAATTAATTAAAAGACAACTTTGAATGTATTTTGTTCTTTCCAAATATATACAAAGTTAATTAGAAGACAATAAAATACATGCGACGCGTGCGCGTGCACAAAATTAATTAAAAGACAACTTTGAATGTATTTTGTTCTTTCCAAATACATACAAAGTTAATTAGAAGACAATAAAATACATGCGACGCGTGCGCGTGTTATATATATATATATATATATATATATATATATATATATATATATATATATATATATAAAAAAATAAAAATAAAAAAATATATATATATATATATATATATATATATATATATATATATATATATATATATATATATATATATATATATATATATATATATAATATTCTACAATACATGAGATGTATTAATAATTCCCAAACAATTGCATTGAAAATGCATTGAAAATTGTGAAAGGTGTTTACTTTGACTTTGAATTTACATGTTACTTTGACTTCGGCTTTAATCTGAACCATTGGATCAACTTCCAATGATTCAGATTTGGGATGTATCGATACAAATTTTTACATGGGATGTATTTAAGAATTATATATATATATATATATATATATATATATATATATATATATATATATATATATATATATATATATATATATATTCTATGATGTAGAAACTCTGCCAAAATAAATTTTTTTATTATAGTACAATGTCAAGTAGGATAGAAACACAATTTTAGAAATCCCCATTATATATATATATATATATATATATATATATATATATATATATATATATATATATATATATATATATATATATATATATATATAATGGGGATTTCTAAAATTGTGTTTCTATCCTACTTGACATTGTACTATAATAAAAAAATTTATTTTGGCAGAGTTTCTACATAGAGATTACAAAAAAAAAACTCTCTCCAATAGTTCTCAAATTCTATCGCTACCTAATACTAAGACGAAAAATATTAAATAAAATTTTTTATGATTTAATTTAAAAATTGGGCCCAATATTAAGATTATATCAACGCCAATTGGGATAAAATTGGGATAAAAATCACTGTTTGGAGAAAAAAATCTTTCTAAAAAGGGTTTCTAGCTTAGAAATATGAGAGATATAAACCCTCATTAAAGATATAGGAGGAGATAGAAACCCCTACTGGAGATGACCTTCTGGAATACTCGGAATAGCATGGAACCAAATATCAGAAAACGTCATTTTCTTCCATCGTGCCGATTAGGTGACTCTATTTGATATACATTGCAAACTAATATTAACTGCTTATTCTAGCTTCTTCTTTCTTTTTTACTTTTGGTATACATTTTTGACATATAGTAGTCGTGAATCGGAGTTCACTTGGTCCAATAGGGTTAGATTTCTCTGTAAGTCATATTAGATGGTCATTGCCACGTGGTCCAGTCCCACGAATTTTGGGGCTGGAACGTGATAAGTTCGATTGAATATACTACTAAAAAATATAATATCATTCACAAGTGTCATATGACATGAAGCGTATCAATGCAAGTCAATAGCTAGAAATATTATCTTAACTTGGTCACATATGTCATCCTAGTACTGCTTTCCTAAAATCCTATTGTGAAGGAGAATAAGAGTCTATCGACGAATATCAAAGAAAATAAGGGAGAAAGAAAATGGATGCTTATAATTTGCGAAGAGCTTCTTTTAGGTATTTGACAAAGTCTTCATTTTAAGTCTTAGTATCAAGTATTACACGACGTGTATGTCCAACCCATTAACTCGCGCACATATGGGCATATTGGCTTAAGGTGGGCGGGATTAGACCCTTTTTTCCTACTTCTTCATGCCTAATAAATGAATCACATCGTTCTTGTATTTCTATTAAATTCTATGTCCGTTGTGTAGATAAGTGTTAATGTAATGTGGGTCGAACACTATGAATAGAAAAAATGAACAATTGATGCGATGTGTATCAAGTGCACGGGTCGTGGTAGGACATTGATGCTAGAGCATTGAAAGGAAATATTGAGAAGTGCATCAAGTGCACGACTCAGAGAACATTGAACACTAGGCCTAAAACATCGAATATGGCGTTGAGCGTGCATCAGTGCATGGAGACTATACAAATGACTTAACAAACGAAATAGACAAGTTTTGGTACAACGCCACAAAACCTGTTATAACATTGAAAGATATACTTCATGCATTAAAGTATGTAGTTATGGCACAGATGCCACAAAACTGCTGTTGTACAAATAACTTATGAATCAAATGTGTTATGTAGTGTAAGGAATTTGGGACCTACGCTGTTGGGGCATCATGTATCAATACGGATGTGTTGGGGCATAGTGCCGATGGAACTTGAGATTGGTAGAAGATAACTCGAGTTGGTATGGTTTATGAGTTGGACTTGAGAAGGTGTTGGTGATTGTGATGACTTATTAACTTTTGCACGTATTGTTTGGTCAATGGACTTGAATAACCTGTACACAGGTTTTGGTACCCCTCGAACGAGTTACGACCGGGGCACCGGGACCGTTCGACCTATGAGGGAATTGAGATTGGTATCTGTGGTGCACTTAATTAGGATGGATTGTGACCAACCACTGATGTGATAAGCCACGATACTGGTAAGTTCGATATCCTTCGGGTACATGGCTAGCAACTCGTACGGGAAGCGATCGTGGACTTTGTTTGCAAAAACAAAAGTTTCTTTATAAACCAAAAAAGAAAAGAAAAGTACAATAGTACAATTTGATTTCTGGGAAGTACAACTATAGGAATCTGATTAGAAGACGATCACTTTATCCTCTGGACGATGCAATTTTGAAGAAGAAAGCCTTTGGAGAGTGCTACAACAAATGCTGAGGAGATTATGATCATTAGTCATGCTTTGAAAGTGATTTGGAACTCTATTTATAGAGTTCTGAAATAACTATCAGCCAGTTATTCTGATTGGCACAGACAGCCATTGGCGTGCCATCACCCTTTGCATGAACGGTTAACTTAATTGCGTGGGACGCGTGGCATTCTGGGAGAGAGATGCACGTGATCATGGACAGTGACGTGTGCACGTTCTTCGAGATTAGTGGCATGTGCGCTACATCATCTAATTGCTTTGGATGATAATTTGATTGATTAGCGCCAACTATTGAATGGTGCTAGGCGCCATCTGCTGTTTTAGTACCATCTGCTTAATTCATTATACCTTACGCCAACTGTGAATGGCGCGGGGTAGTTGTTGGTCATTATGACAAATCTGACACAATCTTCTCGAGCACCGCGCGTTCGAAATTCGAAACGGATTTTCCTCGACTGACGTGCTGTCAGTCATGATGACAGTCGTTTGGCCTCTCCGAAAAGACTGCTACGTGTCAACCAGCGCCATCTGATGCCAGCGCCATCTGTTGAACAACGCCATTTGATTTCAGTCTTGGCACCTTTTGTGAGTAGCATATGATGATGACTATACTTTTTAGGCTTCTACAAGATCCCCTTCAAAGTTTTTAAATTTAAAAAGTTTCAAAATTTGGAATACTTTGAATAAGAAGCGTTTCTTTGCATGGTCGGCGCACAACAGTATCATAACCGACCCCGACTTGTGGGCGCGGATCGCGCGACTGTTACGACTAGTTTTAGCTATAAATCGCTCTGAGAAGAGAGAGAAAACACTTTTTACTTGAAAACTTCTTCTTCCCGAGCTCTTCCTCTTCTTCAATTTTCAAGTTCCCGAAGCTTTTGATCAATAGCCCCGAAGAGAAACACTGCCGAAAAAGGAAAGAAAGTGGCCGAAGCCACTTTGCGTGTGCCTCCACTGATGGTGCCATAGCACGTCATGCCGTCGGCGAGACCTGAGGAGGAGAACCCAGCTCTTGAAGGTGAGAAACTGAACGGAGAAGAAGACCGTAGAACGCTCGCGCCATCCGCGTGTAGCGCAATCAAAGGCCAACATTGACCGCATTTTTCAGAGTGTTGGTCAATGCTTTGCGCCATCTGTATCACGCGCCACCTCTTTCAGAGTGTTGGTCGATGCTTTGCGCCATCTGATGGCCTGCGCCACCTCTTTCAGAGTGTTGGCTCAAAATCAAAACAATGACGTCCTGCGCCATTTGTCATATTTTGAACACGATGCGCCATCTGATGTCATACGCTAACTAACTGATGCGCCATCTGTTTGAGACACAAGTAATGTATAGGAATAAGAAATATGTTCAGAGGTACTGGACATGATATATCTCTTGAAAATAATAATACTTATTATATATGTTCAGACGTAATGTGGACATGGCAGAATATAACTTGCAATATTGTTATTTCGAAGATGACATCATCAGAGGTAATATGGACATGACGAGTCGTTAACGTAGATAGTAGAATTCAGAGGTAATGTGGACATGAATTCGTATATCTATTGATTATCCTTGGGCCAACTGGGACTCAAGAATAGGATATCTTTTAAAATAACTGGATTTCAAAAGGTGATTTTGTAATGATATAGTAGACGTTGTCAATGATGATAAGATCTGGATAGTCTCCGCTTGGGATTCAAAGATTTGAAGTATGTATAATATTTGTTAGAAAATACAGTACACACTTTCAAACATGGTACTTCTTCAGAAATTTGCCGTTGATAGGCATCATAGCGATTCGGCCAACTTTAATTATAAATAAATTTGGCAAATTATAAAGATATACAAAAGTTATTTATGACTATATAGGTATTTATAAATTTGTCACTCATAAAATTTACTAAATGGATGTCTATTACGGATGTAGGACTGTCGAAAATATATTGAATTATCAAAAAAATGTATTTTTAATTTTTTATTGTTTTATTAATATAATTTTTGACAGTCAATATAAATAAATTCAGTCACGTATTTATTATGTAGTAAAATTTATCATTTTTTTGATATTTTATTATATTGGTAGAATCAGTTGTGGAAAGTACCTTAGCATGGAACAACTCAAGTAATTTTTATATTACCTTCACAATTTGTCATAATTTTTTCTACAAGTCGGAAGGATAATTTTGCTAGTGTTGTTAACATAGAATCCACTAAAATCAGGTTTCAGAGCATAAACGAGAATTCATCATATGGACATCTCTGACATGATCAAGCATGATTGGGGTAGGTGATATTGGTACTCACACAGTCCAACAAGCCACAATGATCTCCATAATATGCCATTATAATTTCTCGGTCACCTCAATTTTCGAATCATCAATAGTCAAGACAACTTATACTATACCCTGTTTCCTAGGGGGTGCAATTCGGACGGGTCGAATCGGGTCATGTCGGACTTGAGGTATTCTACTAGGGATAATTAGATACTTACAAGATCCATCTTTTGATATTCTAATGCATTAATTTATTCTTTGAGTGCTTTTTTCTCTTTTTAAGTGCATACAAAGTTAATTAAAAGACAACTTTGAATGTATTTTTTTCTTTCCAAATACATATAAAGTTAATTAGAAGACAATAAAATACATGCAACACGCGCGTGTGTGTATATATATATTTTTTAAATGGGGATTTCTAAAATTGAGCTACTTTCTTCACGATTAAAAAACAGTTTTCATCAACCTTTGAGTCAATTTTTCTGAGCAATTTTTTTCGATTATACTTTTGCAGTATATTGTTCATGTATGTTTAGCTATGGATAGATATGTTTGTATTAGCCATTATATATATATATATATATATATATATATATATATATATATATATATATATATATATATATTTATATATATATATAGGAAAAAAAAAAATATATATTTAGGAAAATTCTTCAATACATCCCATGGAAAAATTTGTATCTAAATCATTGGATGTTGATCCAATGGTTCATATTAAATAAGTTTTCTTGGACTATTAATAGAGTAGGAAACATCATTTAATGTTGATTTTGACTTTTGACCTATTGGTAACTTGCTAGTGTAGGTCATTCTTTGTCACGCCCCGCTCCCGAATAATCGGGTACGGGCCGATGCATGCCCGGCCTACACTGTTGTTGATAGCGGTAGTGAGCCTTCTAGTCATCAATAACAAGAATAATCTCATCACAGCATCTAATCTCGGAATCTATACTAACCATCACAACAATCCACTATACAATTATTACAAGCTTATACATGAATGACCGGGTACAAAGCCGGTAAAAGATAAATGCTACAACAACAACATACAATCAAATACACTCAATCAACCTCCTATACATGAACTAGATATCCCAATGCCAAGTGTAAGCCCCCTGAATTTCAGGGTTTATTTTTATTTTTCTGAATGAATTGTTTTCGATAAATATATTATTATTTAATTGTTTAGATCATTAATGTGCCTTTCCGTAACTTTGACTTCTGGAGCGTCAGGGATGCCAATCTCTGTAAACTCTCTTCATGGGTTTTGAAGTAGGCAAGATTATTTTCCTGTTGATATATCGTGTCCCACTTGAACTCGGTCCCTTGTTCTCTTTTTGTATCGCACAAGTTCGGGCCAACTTAGACCGATTAATCATTGAATATTATTCCCACTTTTATTTTTGATCATCGTTTGCATGTTACCGTTGCTTTTAATTTAGGAGCACCAGATCAGCCATTTTCTCGAAATCAACTCTCATAAATGATCTACTCGAGACACTCTTCACCCATGACCTTCGTGTCCCACTCAGACACTCTATTTTGTGCTCCATTTTCTTCGTACAACTTCCGGGTCAATTTAGGCCGATTAATTTTCTACCGTGAAACCCGATTTAATTTCGGGACCCGACATCGATCCAACCTAGTCGACCCAAAGTATGGATGTGGCCCACATGAAGCCTACTACCCACATGAAACTTGTATCCCATTTATTGGAGTCCCCACATATTATTTATTTTCCCATGATTATAAATACCCTATTGTCACGCCCCAGAACCAGAATACTGGAGAGCGGGGGCAGACATAGCCAGCTACGTATATTGAAATGGATTCCATCTCGCTATACGGTCACGGCTGTCTAGGATACATGAGGGTTTATCTACAAGCCAACAGTCTCCTAAGGTCCTGAACAAGCCTAGTGTCTCAATCACAAGCAAGTAAGTAAAAGTTACAAGATGTATGATCATTAAATATACAATAGTAAGGCGTCCCAAACATTACATATTCAGCGGATCATGAAACTAGTCGTTACAAAATGTGAGGACTAGCAAGAGTTTAGTCATACATGATCAACCCTAGGATCTGTTAATCATGTTACAGCCCGTAGGCAGACAGTAAGTAAATACAATCGAGCTAAACATGTGCTCGTCGGCCAAACGCCTCAAAAGAACATTTTTACAATAGAGTGGGGAGAGCCAAAAATAACCCACTCGTTGCCAGGGTTCCGTCTAGTGGTCACCATCTGGCTGGAAGGCCGGTAGATCCTCTGGAGCTGCTCCAAAATCTGGCCATACAAAACCAGCTGGGTCAGATCCCAGAAAGAGCAAGTGCCACAAGGAAGCTTCACTTAAGAACTAAAACCAACAATCAGCACAGGAATATAAATAATATAATAAAAGACAGGAAATATAAATAACTGGTAAAACTGGAAATAAGAAAAACATGCCAGGATGATATACGACGAGATAACCATGGAACTATTCAGATAGCTAGGTTACAACCCGTAAACCAAACAAGGACCGGGGTTGTAACCCTTCGTCTGAACGGAGCTTGGTTTCTCACCATTTATCGAGAAAATAAATACAAGCATGCTGGTCATGTAACAGTCTGGAACAAGATCAGGGCAAGACTAGACTTGTTAGGCTCCATCCAATCATTTCACGGCAAAGCAAGATCTACGACTTGATACTTTAACTAACTAGGGTTATCACAGTCCTAGTTACTAACAAGATGCAGTGAGATTATTCCACAGCCACAAGCCCTGCAGACCATCCAGGTTACCCAGGTCGAAATTAAGGGTTGAATTCAGGTGGGTACACCGTCCAGGAAACGCATGTACCCTTAAGTAGCTTGAAAGGTGCAACACATGACAGTGTGCTGGAAATGTGCCCTACTCGACGGCAGGCTACAGATCCCAGGCGCGCCCAGGTAACGGGATTGCCTGTAGCTGGGAAATCTCTTCATGACTAATGTAATTAATCTAGTTATTAGCCTTAGTCCATTTCAATAGGTACTCCTGACCGTGGTACTCAGGAGTCCCTCCTTAGACATGATGCAAGACAGGACTGGATTATTTGTACAAGCACAATCGCCCACGGTGTCCAGGATTAATTATACAGGTCATGTCATGTCAGGTAGCCGTCGCAACAGCTTATCAGATATATCATGTCAGGTTATCAGGTCAAGGGTACTTGTCAGGAGTGCGCCACGACGGGCCACTTATCAGGTCATGTCAGGTTTACTCATGACAGGAGTGCACCACTACGGGTCACTGTGAGGTCGTGCTCAATTGTCAATCCCAAGCATATTAAATAAATTCAGGATTATCAAATTCATGACAAAAGGCGTAAGGATAAAAAAATGAGCGTAAAATATCTAATAAAGGAGTTACAAAACATGGGTAAATAATGATAAATAATGGTACACAGGACCATGAGAAAGTGAGCGCAAACTCATGCAAGGGAAAATTATGGGGGTCACAAGGCTCTCGGGTTGAACCAGGGTGACAAGATAGGCTAGCGTACGCTCAAGCCAGCGTACGCTCAAAGCCAGCGTACGAAGGGTCTAGGGCACGCATCACGCTAGCGTACGCTCAAGGCAGCGTACGCTCGAGCTAGCGTACCAAAGGGATCATACACTTCCAATGGAAAGCGTACGCAAGAGTCAGCGTACACAAGGGCACGCTCAAGACAGCGTACCAAATGGGCAAGGGCACGCTCCTGCTAGCGTACCAAAGAGACAGCGTACGCTCAAAAGTCACGCTGGCAACAGTCAGCGTAACCAAGCTGGCGTAACCAAGCTAGCGTACGCACGCTAAAGAGCAGCGTACCAAGGCTAGCGTACGCTCGCTAAAGAGCAGCGTACAGCTCAGTGGCGTAAGCTAAAAAGCTAGCACACTGTTCACTGTCTTCTCCAAATGGCAAGAACAGCAAGAACTCCAAGGTTAAATCCAGGACTCCAAATGCCCATAACTTGGTCAAAACAAGTCCGAATCCAAGTTTCCAAAGGTCGAAATGGGTAGAAGAAAATTTCCAACCTCATGGAACCACCAGAACTTGAAAACCAAGAAGTTAATTAGATCAAAACTTCAGAAATCCGAAGAAAGCAATTTTTTTCCTAGATCTACAAAACCATGCATCAAAATGAAAGTCTTCAAGTTCTAAAGTAGTTTAGAATCATGCTAGGAAGCCATTGGAACCATAAAAATGAGTTCTCTAGTGGAAGCAAGTTGCACTTGCCTAAGGGGTTGGGGAATTATGGAGAGGAAGAAAGAAGAAGAAGAAATAAATGAGAGTTATGGAGGAGAGAGAAGGTTGGTGGGGAAATAAATATCATGGGTGGTGGTAGGTAGGGGGTTCATCCCTTGGGTTCATAATGAACCAAGCATTGGGCCGGCCAAACCAATGCCAACCCAAACCGAGAGCAACCCAAGCCAAGAAATAAACAAGGAAAAATACAAGAAAAATACGTACACGTATTTCCAAAATACGTAATACGAACACAGGCATTACAACTCTACCCACCTTAAAAGAATTCCGTCCTCGGAATTTAATCAAGGGGCTAGAGAAACAATGACAAGCTATACTAATAACAAGCAAGCTATACTAGGCAATCAATCAATCATGCAAGCAAGGAATCGAAGGCATGAGGCATAAGAAAGACATTATACCTCACGAGTCAAACAAGTCGGGATATCGCGATCGGATGTCGTCCTCACGCTCCCACGTTGACTCACCCAAAGAGTGATGACCCCAAGCAACTCGGACTAACTTGATAGTCTTGTTCTTGAGGATCTTCTCTCTTCGGTCCAATATAGACACGGGCCTCTCCTCATACGAAAGGTTGGTACCAACAACCAATTCTGAATGATCCAGGATGTGGCTCGGGTCCGGGATGTACCGTCGTAATTGGGATACATGGAACACGTCATGCACCTCGCTTAGCGACGGTGGAAGAGCGAGACGATAGGATATATCTCCTACTCGCTCCAGAATGTCAAACGGTTCTATATACCTAGGACTAAGCTTGCCCCGTACGCCAAAATGAATGACGCCACGGTTAGGCGAAATCCTCAGGAATACATGATCGCCGACCGAAAACTCGAGAGGGCGCCGATGAGAATCGGCCCAATGACGCTGGCGATCTTGGGCAACTCGAAGGTGATCTCTGACACGCCTGACCACTTCAACTGTCTGAGCAATCATTTCTGGACCAAGCATCTGCCTCTCTCCAACATCATCCCAGGCTAGCGGGGATCTGCACTTCCTACCATACAGTGCCTCGAACGGTGCCATCTGGATACTGGCCTGGAAACTATTATTGTATGAGAATTCCACCAGGTGCAAATGATCTTCCCATGAACCACCGAAGTCAAGTGTACATGACCGCAACATGTCTTCAAGAGTCTGGATCGTGCGCTCCGATTGGCCATCTGTCTGCGGGTGATAGGCTGAACTAAACTGGAGGTGAGTTCCCAAACCCTCTTGCAAGCTACGCCAGAAGTGTGACGTAAATCTTGAATCTCGGTCCGAGGTGATACTGACTGGCACTCCGTACAATCTGACAATCTGCCTAAGGTATATATCTGCTAACTGAGCCGTCGACTGACCAACTCTGAATGGAAGAAAGTGGGCCACTTTCGTGAGCCGATCAACTATAACCCAAATAGCATCTCTACCAGCTGGGGATCTAGGTAATCCAGTCACGAAATCCATGGTCACATGCTCCCACTTCCATTCTGGAATCGGTAAGGGCTGAAGAAGTCCAGCCGGTCTCTGATGTTCGGCCTTGACTTGTTGGCAAACTAAACACCGAGAGACAAACCGAGCTATCTCCCGCTTCATGCCATTCCACCAGAAATGCTGCCGGATATCACGGTACATCTTCGTACTGCCAGAATGGATGGAAAACTGCGAACTGTGAGCTTCTGACATGATCTCCTGCCGGATATCTCCGCTGGGTACACAAAGACGATTACCATGTCGAAGTGTACCATCCTCATCAATGCATAACTCTGGTCTTCGTCCTGCCTCGCACTCTGTTCTGAGTCGCTGAAGCTTGGAATCTGCTGACTGCGCCATCCGGATCCTCTCGACTATAGTGGACTGAACTTGCATACTGGCCATCAAGGCCACACCGGAAGGGAGAACAACTTCTATACCCATCTTCTGAAGATCTGCTAACAATTCTGGCTGCGCTGTTAGGAAATAAGCTTCGGCTCTCCTGCTCAATGTATCTGCTACGACATTGGCCTTCCCAGGATGATACTGCAGGTTGACATCATAATCCACAAGAAGCTCCAGCCATCTCCTCTGACGCATGTTTAGATCCTTCTGGGTGAAAACATACTTCAGGCTCTTGTGGTCGGTGAAAATCTCTACCCTGTCTCCATACAAATAGTGCCTCCACAACTTAAGTGCAAACACCACTGCTGCCAGCTCCAAGTCATGGGTTGGGTAATTCCTCTCATGATCACGAAGTTGTCGTGATGCATAAGCTATTACCTTTCCATGCTGCATCAGAACACATCCTAAACCTCTGCCTGAAGCATCACAGTACACTAAGAATCCTCCGGTTCCATCTGGAAGCGCAAGAATAGGAGCCGTTATCAGGCCTCGCTTCAACTGCTCAAAAGAACTCTGACACTCTGCTGTCCAAGCAAACGGTGCATCCTTGCGGGTCAACTGCGTCAATGGCGCTGAAATCCGAGCAAAATCTGAAACAAACTGCCGGTAGTAGCCGGCCAATCCAAGAAAACTACGAACCTCTGCAACTGTGCTGGGCACTGGCCATGACTCAATAGCCACAATCTTCTGGGGATCCACTTCTACTCCTCCTCGAGTGATGATATGGCCCATGTACGAAATGCGATCGAGCCAGAACTCGTATTTACTGAACTTTGTATATAACTGGTGCTCTCTGAGGATCTGAAGAACTATACGGAGATGCTGCTCATGCTCCGCCTCACTCTTGCTGTAGACCAGGATGTCATCCAAGAACACGATCACAAACTGATCCAAGTAAGGCATGAAGATGCGATTCATGAGGTCCATGAATACTGCCGGCGCATTGGTTGCTCCAAAAGGCATAACGAGAAACTCCCAATGCCCATATCTTGATCTAAAAGCTGTCTTCGGAATGTCCTGCTCTCTGACTCTGATCTGATGATAACCTGAGCGCAAATCAATCTTCGAGAATACTGAAGCCCCCTTGAGTTGATCAAACAAGTCGTCTATCCTCGGAAGAGGGTATCTGTTTTTGATTGTCACTGAGTTCAAGGTACGATAATCAACACATAACCTGGACGTACCATCCTTCTTTTTCACAAGAAGCATCGGGGCTTCCCAAGGCGATCCACTAGCACGAATAAATTCCTTGGTTCTAAGTTCTTCAATCATCTTGTACAATATCTCCAACTCTGACGGCGCCATCCTGTAGACTCTCTCTGATACTGGGGCTGTCCCGGGAATCAAGTCTATAGTGAACTCGATCTCCCGCTCCGAAGGCATACCTGGAAGCTCTTCTGGAAAAACATCTGGGAACTCAACCACTATCCTGGGCAACTGAACTGCTGCTACTGCCATCCGCAATATCGGAGGAGAAGGCTCAACCTCGCCTCGAGAGAAAGAAAACTCTAGCTCGCCTGGAATGCTAAAAACAACCCTACCAATATGGCAGTCTATCCTAGCATACTGGTTCCTCAACCAATCCATCCCTAAGACCACATCATAATCGGCCATCGGGAATTCTATCAATCTAGCGGGGAATTCTCTACCGCTAACTACGATCCGACACGAGGAAAACACTCTATCTACTCCCACAAGTCCGTTACCAGTAAGTATATTGAGCCTTACTGATAATGACTCGGGCTCCAATCCTACCCGTGTCACAAATCGTGCAGACATAAATGAATGCGATGCACCAGAATCAAATAAAGCTGAAGCTGGAAAGGAGTTGACGAGAATAGTACCTGCCACTACCTCTCCTGGTGCCAATCCTTCCTCCACGGTCATCACCATAGCCTGACCATGCCCTCGGGGTGCTTGTCCCCTCTGCTGATATCCTCGCTGCCTGCTCTGACTCTGGGCTTAGGCTTGTGCGTACTGCTGGGGGTTCTGCTGCTGGAACACTTGGGTCTGAGGCGGCAAGGGCCTCGGCAATGGATACTGCTGCTGCTAGACCAGAGCTGGTCCTCTCACCGAAGAGCTAGAAAGGTTGGACGAGGATGAACCACCCCTGTTCGGGTATGATCCAACCCTATGGTCTGGTGCTCCACAAACCAGACACAATCCCTGTGCCCTGCGACATTCTGCCACCACATGGCCTGGCTTCCCACAATGAAAACAACCCACTACGGAAGACTGCTTCTGCTTCTGCTACTGCTGAGGGTGCGTCGGAGTTGAATGCCGAACCGACGTCACTGAGGCCGCTCGCCTCGGAACTCCAATAGTCAAAGCCCTGACTGCCGGGGCTGGTGCTGAAGACTAATTCATCTGGCCGTGAGATCTCTTCCGATCTTCGGTCCTATCCACAATCCTCTGGGAGGTATACTCGTACCTCCGGGCTGCTCTCAAGACCGCATCAAAAGTCTGATGCTCAAACTGCTCTACTGCCAACAAGATCTCCAGGTGAAGTCCCTGCTGGAATCGCTGGGCTCTATCATACTCGGTTGCCACTAAGGTGGGAGCAAACCGACTGAGTCTCGAAAACTCGGCATCATATCCATCGACCGTCCTGCCTCCTTGCTTCAGATTAGTGAATCGGGTCTGCAGATCATACCGAGCCACGGCATTGAAATACTTGGTCTGGAATCTCTCTCTGAACACCGCCCAAGCAATAGGTGCTGCTAATCCAACGGCCTGAGCTGCCCATCAGCTGCGGGCAAGATCTAACAACTGCAGGCGCACAACTGCCACCTTCTCGTTCTCTGGAGTCCTGGCTGCCTCGAGAATCACTTCTGTGTCCTGAAGCCATGCATCTGCCGCAATAGCATCTTCACTACCGTCAAAGAATGGAGGGTTCAAGCGCTTGAAGCTGTTGGCCGCGCTGTTCCCTGGATGACTGCCTCTGATCAAAGCATCCGTCACTGCCTGTTGCAATGCATCTCCACGACGATCTTGAGAAGCTATCAAGGTCCTGATGAGTCCTACTAATGTGCCATCATCAGGTTCGGCAGGCTGAACCGGCTGAACTGGGGGCTCTTCTTCAATAGGCTCGACTCTGGAGGCTACTCCGGAATGCTGGGCTTGATCTCCGGGTTGCTGCTGGTCCGCGGGAGGTGCTCCGCCTTGCTGATCGGTAGGACCACGAACAATGCCGCTGAAGAAGACGACATAGGGAACAATAAGGAAGGACCAGGACAGATCAACGATACAAGCATATGATCAAGACAAGAATCCAGGGATTCAGAAGATACGAACAGAGATCAAGGACGAATATTGATTGAGACATCTATTTGGTAAACCCTCACATATCTTGATTTACAAGACCTGCATGGGCCACCATTTAAACCATGTCACGCCCCAGAACCAGAATACTGGAGAGCGGGGGCAGACATAGCCAGCTACGTATATTGAAATGGATTCCATCTCGCTATACGGTCACGGCTGTCTAGGATACATGAGGGTTTATCTACAAGCCAACAGTCTCCTAAGGTCCTGAACAAGCCTAGTGTCTCAATCACAAGCAAGTAAGTAAAAGTTACAAGATGTATGATCATTAAATATACAATAGTAAGGCATCCCAAACATTACATATTCAGCGGATCATGAAACTAGTCGTTGCAAAATGTGAGGACTAGCAAGAGTTTAGTCATAAATGATCAACCCTAGGATCTGTTAATCATGTTACAGCCCGTAGGCAGACAGTAAGTAAATACAATCGAGCTAAACAGGTGCTCGTCGGCCAAACGCCTCAAAAGAACATTTTTACAATAGAGTGGGGAGAGCCAAAAATAACCCACTCGTTGCCAGGGTTCCGTCTAGTGGTCACCATCTGGCTGGAAGGCCGGTAGATCCTCTGGAGCTGCTCCGAAATCTGGCCATACAAAACCAGCTGGGTCAGATCCCAGAAAGAGCAAGTGCCACAAGGAAGCTTCACTTAAGAACTAAAACCAACAATCAGCACAGGAATATAAATAATATAATAAAAGACAGGAAATATAAATAACTGGTAAAACTGGAAATAAGAAAAACATGTCAGGATGATATACGACGAGATAACCATGGAACTATTCAGATAGCTAGGTTACAACCCGTAAACCAAACAAGGACCGGGGTTGTAACCCTTCATCTGAACGGAGCTTGGTTTCTCACCATTTATCGAGAAAATAAATACAAGCATGCTGGTCATGTAACAGTCTGGAACAAGATCAGGGCAAGACTAGACTTGTCAGGCTCCATCCAATCATTTCACGGCAAAGCAAGATCTACGGCTTGATACTTTAACTAACTAGGGTTATCACAGTCCTAGTTACTAACAAGATGCAGTGAGATTATTCCACAGCCACAAGCCCTGCAGACCATCCAGGTTACCCAGGTCGAAATAAAGGGTTGAATTCAGGTGGGTACACCGTCCAGGAAACGCATGTACCCTTAAGTAGCTTGAAAGGTGCAACACATGACAGTGTGCTGGAAATGTGCCCTACTCGACGGCAGGCTACAGATCCCAGGCGCGCCCAAGTAACGGGATTGCCTGTAGTTGGGAAATCTCTTCATGACTAATGTAATTAATCTAGTTATTAGCCTTAGTCCATTTCAATAGGTACTCCTGACTGTGGTACTCAGGAGTCCCTCCTTAGACATGATGCAAGACAGGACTGGATTATTTGTAGAAGCATAATCGCCCACGGTGTCCAGAATTAATTATACAGGTCATGTCATGTCTGGTAGCCGTCGCAACAGCTTATCAGATATATCATGTCAGGTTATCAGGTCAAGGGTACTTGTCAGGAGTGCGCCACGATGGGCCACTTATCAGGTCATGTCAGGTTTACTCATGACAGGAGTGCACCACTACGGGTCACTGTCAGGTCGTGCTCAATTGTCAATCCCAAGCATATTAAATAAATTCAGGATTATGAAATTCATGATAAAAGGCGTAAGGATAAAAAAATGAGCGTAAAATATCTAATAAAGGAGTTACAAAACATGGGTAAATAATGATAAATAATGGTACACAGGACCATGAGAAAGTGAGCACAAACTCATACAAGGGAAAAATATGGGGGTCACAAGGCTCTCGGGTTGAACCAGGGTGACAAGATAGGCTAGCGTACGCTCAAGCCAGCGTACGCTCAAAGCCAGCGTACGAAGGGTCTAGGGCACGCATCACGCTAGCGTACGCTCAAGGCAGCGTACGCTCGAGCTAGCGTACCAAAGGGATCATACACTTCCAATGGAAAGCGTACGCAAGAGTCAGCGTACACAAGGGCACGCTCAAGACAGCGTACCAAATGGGCAAGGGCACGCTCCTGCTAGCGTACCAAAGAGACAGCGTACGCTCAAAAGTCACGCTGGCAACAGTCAGCGTAACCAAGCTAGCGTAACCAAGCTAGCGTACGCACGCTAAAGAGCAGCGTACCAAGGCTAGCATACGCTCGCTAAAGAGCAGCGTACAGCTCAGTGGCGTAAGCTAAAAAGCTAGCACACTGTTCACTGTCTTCTCCAAATGGCAAGAACAGCAAGAACTCCAAGGTTAAATCCAGGACTCCAAATGCTCATAACTTGGTCAAAACAAGTCCGAATCCAAGTTTCCAAAGGTCGAAATTGGGTAGAAGAAAATTTCCAACCTCATGGAACCACCAGAACTTGAAAACCAAGAAGTTAATTAGATTAAAACTTCAGAAATCCGAAGAAAGCAATTTTTTTCCTAGATCTACAAAACCATGCATCAAAATGAAAGTCTTCAAGTTCTAAAGTAGTTTAGAATCATGCTAGGAAGCCATTGGAACCATAAAAATGAGTTCTCTAGTGGAAGCAAGTTGCACTTGCCTAAGGGGTTGGGGAATTGTGGAGAGGAAGGAAGAAGAAGAAGAAATAAATGAGAGTTATGGAGGAGAGAGAAGGTTGGTGGGGAAATAAATATCATGGGTGGTGGTAGGTAGGGGGTTCATCCCTTGGGTTCATAATGAACCAAGCATTGGGCCGACCGAACCAATGCCAACCCAAACCGAGAGCAACCCAAGCCAAGAAATAAACAAGGAAAAATACAAGAAAAATACATACACGTATTTCCAAAATACGTAATACGAACACAGGCATTACACCTATTTAATTCAATTATTGCACCCGGTCTGATTTTGGCCCGACCCGGCTCGACCGAACCCGAACCCAAGCCCCATGTTATACTCTCATGAATGCCTAAATACCCCACATAATTTTCCTATTTTTTTATTTTAAAAATATCTCTTCCTCTCCCTATTTTTTACAAATATCTCATTTTTATTTCTTGTATATATATATACACATATATATATAAATAAATCTCTCATTCTCTCTCTACCTAAAAACAAATATCCTACACTCTCTCTCTTCTCTCCCCAATGGCAGCCGACATACCCCCCCTCTATTCAAATATCTCTCTTATTCTTTCTCTCTCCCTCTTTCTATATACATATATATATAATTATATCTCTCTCTCTCACTTTACATAACACCCTCCCCCTCACCTCCACCTCACAGACACCCCTCCCCTCTCTCTCATCCAGCACACAAGAATACCCCCCTAGCCGACCTCTCTCTCTCCCCCTCTCTCTAATATCTCCCTCTCTCTATCTCTCTCTCACTCTTTTACACATACACTCACACACATGCAAAACCACCACCACCACAGCCGACTCCCTTCCCTGGCCGAACCCCCTCCACAGCCGAGCAACACCACCAACCTCCTCCTTCTCCTCCCTCCTCTCTCTATCAACTACACCATCACTACCATGCAACACGACCACCACCACCACCAAAGCCTTCACCATCATCAACTCCCCACCTCCACTCAAACCACCACCACCACGTACCTCCCCGGCGACGCACCACCGCGACCGCCGCCAGACGTGGCCGGCCCCGCCCCGTAGCAGCGCTGCGAACAGCAGAAGCGGCAGCGAGCAGCAGTGGCTGCCGCGCCACCCCGCACGCTGCCGCACGCCGCGCACCACCGCGGCCGATCGTCGCCGCCGGCGACCCCCCCACCGGCGCGCGACCCCCCGGCAAACTCCCCTAGGCCACCGCCCGCTTCTCCGGTGCGACACATGGGCTATTCGTGCGTTTTGAACGAAATCCCGTCGGCGCGCGCGAGTTTGGAACTCAGAATTTGTGCTCCGTCGTACCGCCTTCGTACGCATTTTCTGAGAGATCCGACCGTTGGATCGGCGAAATCTTTACTCCGTCTCAATCTTGGTATATAGCACTTCATTTCTCTCAATTTTCATCCGTTAATTTTGTCGTTTGATACCTCAAAACTGGCCACCAAGTTGACACTTTAAATTGAACTATTTTTGGACAGTTTCGTGGAGCCGACTTCGTCAGCTCGTAACGCCGCCGTCGCAGCTCCGTTTTATGTGCCGTCAGTTCTGGTGCACAGCTGGTATAACCATCTTTCTGTCTCCTTTAGGTTTTGTTTCATTATAAGCACGTTTGGTTGGTCGAATTCGACGCCAAAGTTGGCCGTCCGAATTCTTTAAATCACACTTGTTAAATTCCATTTTTGAACCCGGGACTCCGGATTCAATTTCTGACACCACCAGTAGACTCGTGGCGTTGTTCTGGCATGTTTCATATAAAATTTGCTTGATTTGGAAAACGTGGGCCCTGACACGTATTTCGGTGTAAAGCGGGTCCCACTTTTCGAGTCAACGGGTCACTTTGAGATCGGCTCATCGGAATCCAATTTCGGATATACCGTTGAGTTCGTATCGTCATTCTGGACTCGTTGACATATAATTTGCTAAATTTTGAAGACATTTGCTCCGGCACGCATTTTCGTTCAAATCGGATATCAAGTGTCGCGTCAACGTATCATTTTGAGATCGGCACATCAGAATTCCATTTCGGACATACCGTTGGGTTCGTATCATCATTCTGGATTCATGGACATATAATTTGCTAGATTTTGTAGACTTCTATCCCGACACACTTTTCGGTGCAAAGTGTGTTCAACGGCGGACATCATTTTGACCCGAAATTACCGTTTTGCCCCTGTGTCCAAATTGGACTTATGGGTAGGCTATCCTAGCTGATTTGACCGTTCTGGACACGTTGGGGATATTTATTTTATCATCCGACAACATCTGTAGATTTTGATTATGTATTATCCTTAATTTATAATTAATTATTTTTTTAGATATTGTTACTTTCTGGTTTTGAATTTTTATATATTTTAATTGCTGTAAAAATCTTAGAAAAATTGTATTTAAATACTATGTTAATTTACATAATTTATTATAATTTTTCCAGCATTTAATAAGTACTTTTGGTATTTTATAAAAATAGGAAAACAGAACTCATTTTCAGGATACATGTGTTTACTGATTTTTAATAAATATTTATGAGGGTTTATAAATCCCAGAAAAATTAGTATAAATTTCTATAATTAACAAGGATTATTTTGGTACTTTATTTTATATATATTTAAGCTTTTTGTCTATCTCTAAAATTGTTGGAACTTAGTGTACCGTTTGATTTATTTATTGAGTAGTTACAACTTGCAAGTTTTGCGTTGATTTGAGTTGTTATAGTATTGGACCTCACCCCGCACTAGTGTAAAGACCCTAGGAATTTAGTTTGTGTATAGTGGCACTTCACATTAATCTTTTATGCTAGGTCCCCACTTAGTTAGTATCCAGTCAGGAGTCGTGTCACACCACTAGTGTAATCTTGATCATAGCTTAGAACTGAGTTTGTATGTCATTATTGACAGGACACCGGACATCTATATCTTCGTACTAGTTTTATTGCTTTGCTCGAGGCAAGTACATCTACACACTCATTTACTGTCTTTTAATGCTAGAACATGTATTAACCCTGTTAAAATACTGCTTTCTGAATAACTGCAAGTTAAATCTTCATATGTTACATTAAATTGGTCCCTACCATGCTTAGGACAGTTATCATATCTTCACATGTTCCTTACTGGTTCTCAGTACATGTTTTACTATACTTTATACTACTCGGAGTATTCACATGTTTCATACTGTTCCCAATACCGGCTATGCTTATATTACTCCCAGTGTCTCTCACATATTTTTACTGTTCTCGTATCTCTCACGTGATAGAATATGGGTTATGGGGAAACTGATAGTAGTGTACGTGATCATGACCCCCTACAGTAGCGAGCGAGGTCGCATTTTATATGCATACCTTGCTGCAGGCCATTATCCCGCATTTCTGTACGGATGTACACCTATGCCTGTTGACTTGTACGTATGTACATTTTATTTACATGTACCACAGTACATTGTACATCTATTGACCGATCACGTACCTGCTCCAGTTTTAAACATTACATATACATCTGTCTTTATGACATATGTATCCTTGCCATGATAGATTATGAGATATACCATGATTCCAGATATGCCATGTTCCCTGTGTTACTATGATATTGTGATCCCAGTTGTACCATGAGGCCATGTTTCTAGTATTTCCTGTTTTATAGACTTATCACACCATGTTTCTTGTTGTACATCTCTTTCATTATATGTTCAGTACTTTAGTTGTAGAGGTTGTACTTGCTCCCGTCCTGACAGGATAACGTTGTAGGTTTACTTTTCGAGATGGAAATGCTATGTGTTACATGTTATGGTACTGCATTGAGGACCTGGCCTTAGCTCCAGTAGAGGCCCCAGCGGGGAACCTTGCTTAGATATCTTTCTCGTGTTTTGGGACTTAGACTTTGGTATGTACTTATATTTGGATACTGGACTTTGTCTCCAGTTAGGTACTTTGGTTATGTATTATTAAGTCTGTGCTTATGTTACCTTCGCTTATAGATGCTGTGTTGTGATGAACATTTAAATGTGATTTTAGAACTGTTAGTAGCTTAGATCCTTTATTGTCTATTCTTAGAACAGCTTACTGCGCTTTAACCAAGCGTAGGCTGGACATGGCTCGGCCCGGCCCAATAATTTGGGTAACGGGTCGTGACATGTTTTTTTTGGTGGCCCATGCAGGTCTCGACTTAAGTTGTTTGGTTACGTTATTGTACCAAGCATGCCTGCAATTAGGATCTAGGACAACTTGTTAACACTAGGGATAAACATTTAGAACACCTAGAGGATTTCTAGGACTGTAACATAGGAGAACTCATCACAGCATAGGACCGTTAACTGTATTTAGTATCTTGTTTGAAATTCAGTGGGTTACTATTTTGACCAATTTAGTACCCTTGGGATGACCCCTGAGGATTTCACTCTAATCTTACCTAGAAATCTGTTTTCACCTGCTTCTATTTACTCTCCTTTAAATTCGTTGTTGAATTTAATTTCTGATTTTTGTTGTTAACTTTGATCTTGCATCGCGATAAATTTTGTGGATTGAATTGTGATATATTCTGATAAGGTAAACGTCTGTTTTAGTTATGGAGTTTAGAATTTATCGCAGCCATATTAGCTGGTATGACAAAAACGTAGAGCCTAATTTTGGATATACTATTCTATTCATAGAATTTAGATTTTTTTCGCAGCCATACCGGTTGGCGTGGCGAGGATTCTAAATAACATGATTATAGGGTGTATACCTTAGTTATGACTCTGCCGTTTATTGCATCCAAGCTTACTGGTGGGGCAAAAATTCTGGCAACATGATTTCAGGAAGACGTGTATGGTTATCAGATCATATCCCAACTTGGTTTACTTTGTTATGACCGAATGAGCAAGAATAAGTTCCTATTATTATTCTTTCCCGTCTTGATTAACTCCGTTCCATCTACATCTGCAACTAGGATTATAGGCTCTCTAGGACTCTCCAACATGATTGTTTTCATGTTATCTTTTGGACATAATTATTTTTGTGTTCCATCTTTCCTATGACTTGACTAAACTCTTCTTCGTTAACCTCTTGGATGATTCTTCTCGTTATACATCTCGTTGTCTCTGTACCATTCGTGGAGATATTCCAATAAACTTTTCTGTCTTGCTTGACCCTTTAAACTTGTTTGGACACTGTTATGGATTGCTTGACCCAGTCTTAGGCCTTGTTACCTTCTACTTGATAGATGACCGAAATAGCCAAACCTTGTTGACTGATCCTGTAGTATAACTATAAATGTATTTTGTGATTGTGATAAATACTTTTCCTAGGGATTGGTTAGATTAAGCTTATAGGACAAGTATGGGTGACTGACTGTAGTAGACTTGGAAACCATTAAGAACGATTGTATTGATAGTATGACTTGATGATAGGGTATCTAAGATGGAGAAATAAGATATTATATTGTTATGACTATGGATTGAGAATTAGAATCTTGTGCTTAGCAGTTTGAGGATTTAGCATTTGTAGAATTTTGGTTGGTTACCTATAGCTAATTACATGTGATTAGAGGGTAGATCGATATGTGGATTGATATAGAATAAGTTAGAATGAGCTATCGTATTGTATACGAGATCGGGAAAATATCAGTTAAAAAGACATGGAACAAGACAAAGACATATGTACATTGATAATTAATAAATCGGGAGTTTGAAATCGAGGATTTATATTCGGAGGACTTGTTGAGTAAAAAGAAGAAGGCTCTACGCCAAGGATAAGAATTGAACGTATAATTTCAAGGAGAAACTGTAGGAAAGGATTGACGATAAATGATGCTAAGAAACTGTGGATTGATAGAATATGGATACTTAGGATACGATAAGAAAATCCAGTATTTACAATTGAGGTTGAAAATATGATTGATGATTAAGCATTATAGGCTTATAGACATACCCGGAGAATGACCTATAGTTTAGGGTATACATAAATGTTTCATGTTAGTATGGAAGATTCTAAAGGATGTATGACGTAGTTTATGATAGAAGGACCTTTGTTGAACCTGAACCAAAAAGATTGTAAGGAGAAACAGAAGAGATGATTACAAGGATAGCAGATTGAGTATCGTAGCCAGAGCAGCTACATGTTATAGTTTGACCGGTTGGATGATTTTTAATTTCGAGGACAAAATTTTTGTAAGGTGGGTAGGATGTAAGCCCCCTGAATTTCAGGGTTTATTTTTATTTTTCTGAATGAATTGTTTTCGATAAATATATTATTATTTAATTGTTTAGATCATTAATGTGCCTTTCCGTAACTTTGACTTCTGGAGCGTCAGGGATGCCAATCTCTGTAAACTCTCTTCATGGGTTTTGAAGTAGGCAAGATTATCTTCCTGTTGATATATCGTGTCCCACTTGAACTCGGTCCCTTGTGCTCTTTTTGTATCACACAAGTTCGGGTCAAATTAGACCGATTAATCATTGAATATTATTCCCACTTTTATTTTTGATCATCGTTTGCACGTTACCGTTGCTTTTAATTTAGGAGCACCAGATCAGCCATTTTCTCGAAACCAACTTCTCATAAATGATCTACTCGAGACACTCTTCACCCATGACCTTCGTGTCCCACTCAGACACTCCATTTTGTGCTCCATTTTCTTCGCACAACTTCCGGGTCAATTTAGGCCGATTTATTTTCTACCGTGAAACCCGATTTAATTTCCGATTTAATTTTGGGACCCGACATCGATCCAACCTAGTCGACCCAAAGTATGAACGTGGCCCACATGAAGCCTACTACCCACATGAAACTTGTGTCCCATTTATTGGAGTCCCTGCATATTATTTATTTTCCTATGATTATAAATACCCTATTTAATTCAATTATTGCACCCGGTCCGATTTTGGCCCGACCCGGCTCGACCGAACCCGAACCCAAGCCCCATGTTATACTCTCATGAATGCCCAAATACCCCACATAATTTTCCTATTTTTTCTATTTTAAAAATATCTCTTCCTCTCTCTATTTTTTACAAATATCTCATTTTTATTTCTTGTATATATATATACACACATATATATATATAAATAAATCTCTCATTCTCTCTCTCTACCTAAAAACAAATATCCTACACTCTCTCTCTTCTCTCCCCAATGGCAGCCGACATACCCCCCCTCTATTCAAATATCTCTCGCATTCTTTCTCTCTCCCTCTTTCTATATACATATATATATAATTATATATCTCTCTCTCACTTTACATAACACCCTCCCCCTCACCTCCACCTCACAGACACCCCTCCCCTCTCTCTTATCCAGCACACAAGAATACCCCCCCTAGCCGACCTCTCTCTCTCCCCCTCTCTCTAATATCTCCCTCTCTCTATCTCTCTCTCACTCTTTTTACACATACACTCACACACATGCAAAACCACCACCACCACAGCCGACTCCCTCCCCTGGACGAACCCCCTCCACAGCCGAGCAACACCACCAACCTCCTCCTTCTCCTCCCTCCTCTTTCCATCAACTACACCATCACTACCATGCAACACCACCACCACCACCACCATAGCCTTCACCATCATCAACTCCCCACCTCCACTCAAACCACCACCACCACGTACCTCCCCGACGATGCACCATCGCGACCGCCGTCTGACGTGGCCGGCCCCGCCCCGCAGCAGCGCTGCGAACAGCAGCAGCGGCAGCGAGCAGCAGTGGCTGCCGCGCCACCCCCACGCTGCCGCACGCCGTGCACCACCGCGGCCGACCGTCGCCGCCGGCGACCCCCCCCACCAGCGCGCGACCCCCCGGCGAACTCCCCTAGGCCACCGCCCGCTTCTCCGGTGCGACGCATGGGCTATTCGTGCGTTTTGAACGAAATCCCGTCGGCGCGCGCGAGTTTGGAACTCAGAATTCGCGCTCCGTCGCATCGACTTCGTGCGCATTTTTTGAGAGATCCGACCGTTGAATCGGTGAACTCTTCACTCCGTCTCAATCTTGGTATATAGCACTTCATTCCTCTCAATTTTCGTCCGTTAATTTTGTCGTTTGATACCTCAAAACTGGCCACCAAGTTGACACTTTAAATTGAACTATTTTTGGACAGTTTCGTGGAGCCGACTTCGTCAGCTCGTAACTCCGCCGTTGCAGCTCCGTTTTGCGCACCGTCAGTTCTGGTGCACAGCTGGTATAACCATCTTTCTGTCTCCTTTAGGTTTCGTTTCATTATAAGCACGTTTGGTTGGTCGAATTCGATGCCAAAGTTGGCCGTCCGAATTCTTTAAATCGTACTTGTTAAATTCCATTTTTGAACCCGGGACTCCGAATTCAAATTCTGACACCACCAGTAGACTCGTGGCATCGTTCTGGCATGTTTTCATATAAAGTTTGCTTGATTTGGAGAACGTGGGCCCTGGCACGCATTTCGGTGCAAAGCGGGTCCCACTTTTCGAGTCAACGGGTCACTTTGAGATTGGCTCATCGAAATCCAATTCCGGATATACCATTGAGTTCGTATCGTCATTCTGGACTCGTTGACATATAATTTGCTGAATTTTGAAGACATTTGCTCTGGCACGCATTTTTGTTCAAACCGGATATCAAGTGTCGCGTCAACGTATCATTTTGAGATCGGCACATCGGAATTCTATTTCGGACATACCGTTGGGTTCGTATCATCATTCTGGATTCGTGGACATATAATTTGCTTGGTTTTGTAGACTTCTATCCCGACACGCTTTTCGGTGCAAAGTGTGTCCAACGGCGGACATCATTTTGACCCGAAATTACCGTTTTGCCCCTGTGTCCAAATTGGACTTATGGGTAGGCTATCCTAGCTGATTTGACCGTTCTGGACACGTTGGGGATATTTATTTTATCATCCGACAACATCTGTAGATTTTGATTATGTATTATCCTTAATTTATAATTAATTATTTTTCTAGATATTGTTACTTTCTGGTTTTGAATTTTTATATATTTTAATTGCTATAAAAATCTTGGAAAAATTGTATTAAAATACTATGTTAATTTAGATAATTTATTATAATTTTTCCAGCATTTAATAAGTACTTTTGGTATTTTATAAAAATAGGAAAACAGAACTCATTTTCAGGATACATGTGTTTACTGATTTTTAATAAATATTTATGAGGGTTTATAAATCCCAAAAAAATTAGTATAAATTTCTATAATTAACAAGGATTATTTTGGTACTTTATTTTATATATATTTAAGCTTTTTGTCTATCTCTAAAATTGTTGGAACTTAGTGTACTGTTTGATTTATTTATTGAGCAGTTACAACTTGCAAGTTTTGTGTTGATTTGAGTTGTTATAGTATTGGACCTCACCCCGCACTAGTGTAAAGACCCTAGGAATTTAGTTTGTGTATAGTGGCACTCCACATTAGACTTTTATGCTAGGTCCCCACTTAGTTAGTATCCAGTCAGGAGTCGTGTCACACCACTAGTGTAATCTTGATCATAGCTTAGAACTGAGTTTGTATGTCATTATTGATAGGACATCGGACATCTATATCTTCGTACTAGTATTATTGCCTTGCTCGAGAAAAGTACATCTACACACTCATTTACTGTCTTTTAATGCTAAAACATGTATTAACCCTGTTAAAATACTGCTTTCTGAATAACTGCAAGTTAAATCTTCACATGTTACATTAAATTGGTCCCTACCATGCTTAGGACAGTTATCATATCTTCACATGTTCCTTACTGGTTCTCAGTACATGTTTTACTATGCTTTATACTACTCGGAGTATTCACATGTTTCATACTGTTCCCAATACCGGCTATGCTTATATTACTCCCAGTGTCTCTCACATGTTTTTACTGTTCTCGTATCTCTCACATGATAGAATATGGGTTATGGGGAAACTGATAGTAGTGTACGTGATTATGACCCCCCTACAGTAGCGAGCGAGGTCGCATTTTATATGCATACCTTGCCGCAGGCCATTATCCCGCATTTCTGTACGGATGTACACCTATGCCTGTTGACTTGTACGTATGTACATTTTATTTACATGTACCACAGTACATTGTACATCTATTGACCGATCACGTACCTGCTCCAGTTTTAAACATTACATATACATCTGTCTTTATGACATATGTATCCTTGCCATGATAGATTATGAGATATACCATGATTCCAGATATGCCATGTTCCCTGTGTTACTATGATATTGTGATCCCAGTTGTACCATGAGGCCATGTTTCTAGTATTTCCTGTTTTATAGACTTATCACACCATGTTTCTTGCTGTACATCTCTTTCATTATATGTTCAGTACTTTAGTTGTAGAGGTTGTACTTGCTCCCGTCCTGACAGGATAACGTTATAGGTTTACTTTTCGAGAAGGAAACGCTGTGTGTTACATGTTATGGTACTGCATTGAGGACCTGGCCTTAGCTCCAGTAGAGGCCCCAGCGGGGAACCTTGCTTAGATATCTTTCTCGTGTTTTGGGACTTAGACTTTGGTATGTACTTATATTTGGATACTGGACTTTGTCTCCAGTTAGGTACTTTGGTTATGTATTATTAAGTCTGTGCTTATGTTACCTTCGCTTATAGATGCTGTGTTGTGATGAACATTTAAATGTGATTTTAGAACGGTTAGTAGCTTAGATCCTTTATTGTCTATTCTTAGAACAGCTTACTGCGCTTTAACCAAGCGTAGGCTGGACATGGCTCGGCCCGGCCCAACAATTTGGGTAACGGGTCGTGACACCAAGTGAGCTCCAATACTAGCCATGACAATCTAAAGATCCATCTCACCTGTAATTAACGATCCAGTCAGGAAAAGAGCAAAGCACAATGTAACTCAATAAAACTCACCATGGAGATCAATGGAACAGTATAGCAAATATAACTGAAGGACAGGGAAGCAATGTGAATATAAAGTATGCACTAGCTATGTGTACATGTGCAATTGGACGTTATCTAATGTGGGGACTAATATGTAATCAGGCATATAGAATATGCTATCAGTCAATCAATAATCAGGCATGTATGACGACAATGCTATCAGTCACGCAATAATCAGGCATGTCTGACGATAATGCTATCTGTCACGCATGAAATTGACATCAGGCATACGGGGTATGCTATCAGGCAATATTTGTCCAATATTAGTCAATCACAAGTCTCTAGAACGTCCCCCACCCGACACAAGAAACAATACAATCAATCGAGAACAAGTACAATAATGAAACAAGACAATGTGTGTGCAATGCATGCAATGATGGTAATACTGAGTACATGTACTTGCCTTGATTTCGAGGTTTTGTCCAAGTCTTCTAGATCACCTAGAATTAGAAGAAATAGGTTTTAGGAATTATTCCAAAAAGATTTCCTAACTAATTTCTAATGACCAAACTAACCTTCTAACTAATTATTTAATGCCAATCAAAACTCAACCACTAATTCTCCTACTAAACTGCTAGTCCTAATATTCCTAAGCCTAAAACCTTTCTAACTGCACACCAATCTTCGACTTCATGGGTCAGCCCAACAATCAGAATGCTGCTAACTTCAACTAAAAGTCTAATAAAAGCCCAACTAGTAATAGCAACCAAGCATGACCTAGTAAAATAAACCTACTAATTCCATATAACTGGCCCAGTACTACATGAAGGATAGTAACTGTGAGCCCTCACTGGTTCGGCTCTGAGCCATTTACCAAAATTTGAATAACAATATCCAATCCTCACAATCTCACTCTAACGATCAGGAAGATTTGAATTTAACCCAACGAAAAGACACACCAAAAGCTCAACGACTCTGATACTGAACACGTCTCCAGGACGCTCGACACATATACTCGTCCCAGCTCACTCACATGACATCGCCGAAGAACCAAATCCCAACCAGTTGTTCGAAAGGAATTTAGGAGGCTATACCTGAGTCCTACTGATATGCTACGGTCCGACACAGCAGTCTAGTGTCCGATGGTGGTGTCTCCGAGTCCACGGCTTAATGGCGATTCCTCCTACGTATATCATCGAACAGGATAGGTGCACAGCAAGAAGGATCTAATATGAGTTCGGTTCGAATTGTATTGACTCCAAAATTGGAGAAATAATCAGAAAACTCACAACAATCAATCCAGGATTCAAAGAAACAAGATTCGGAACAATCTGATCATCAAGAACCGAACAATTCAAATTTAGGAAATCATTCTGCATCCTGCCAAAACATAGTGTTTCAAATTTCGAAATACTTACCAATCCTCAACATTCTCACAGGAAGAACTGTTAACCGCCATGGGCGTGCTTGAAGGGATGATCGCATGCATCGTTGTCGTCGTCGATCAGCACGGGAAACAACACTTGGTCGCCGGAGGGGTCGTCATTGTAGTGCCCCGTCCCGCTCAGTCAATCGGAGGAATCGGAACGCTAACAGCGTTCGGACTTAGCCTTGCAACGGCTGCTCGAAGACATCGCTCGGTCGAGGCGACCATTCGCTCATGTGGGATAGTTTCGGTGAACTTGCCTCATCTTAGCCTTCACATAATAAATCACATATTTTTAACTTGCACAAGTAGGCTTGATAATAAAAGAGACGAATCCACATAGCTAAGGGAATAATTCCGACATGTCGAAATGAGTTATAATATGGAAAGGTCCAATGGTCGGCTTAGAGTTGGTGCACGGCGTACTTTGAAAATGACACTCGATCCTTTGTCCCATGGCTTAGGAGAAGGAAAGTTGGTTGAGTAGGCGAAGTTATGAACGTAGCCTAAGTCATAGGCGTCGCCCGCATGAATGCTTCATAAAGCGTTCACAGTCCCATCGTCTAAGGCTTGGCATAGCCTTGGTTTGCCCATGAGTTAAGTTGCGTTGAACTGATTGTGACATAAGTCTAGGAACCCAAATGACTTGGTTGTTCGAAGTCGAATGCGTGCACGACATGTTCCCACGATTCAAGGCTTGACGTAGTCTTTGCTCGTCAAGTTATTACAAAGTTAAGTAAGGCAAGGACTATCAAATAGGCGTTCATGAGTTGAATAGTCCCACCATCCCAAGGCCCATCGTATAAAGTATAATTCGGGCGGTAGTATTGCGTAGAATACGATTAGCTTAAGGCACGATGCATGAACTTAGCGTTTTAAGGCACCGGCTACGGTTGATTCATTGAGTTTGGAAAAAAGGCAAGAAAGAAGTATGCTCGCGGCTATAGGTCGTCGAGGCGGTCTCAGAAGAAAGAAGTATACTCGCGGCTATAGGTCGTCGAGGCAGTCTCAGAAGAAAGAAGTATTGAACTTGGCCCTGAAAGAAATGGTGACACTAGAGGTAGCATGACTGTGTGAGACGTCAGTTTGAGTCGAGTCTTGCATGGTCATGGGCAACTTGTCGACAAGGTGGGTCGTTTCCCTGCACGGCAACCCGGCGGCCATGGGACCGTTGCGGTCGCGATTGGAAACGAGTAATTAGCTGTGCTGGACACGGGTTAGGCGGGGACTTGCAGCGGGGCTGGCTACTCACGTTGAAAGGGCACCCGTCTAACAAAATCTAGAGGAGTCCACGATGGCTCTGGGAGTAAGTGACCAATTCATATAGATGAGTCGGCACGGAAGACAATCCGCGTGTGTGCCTTTGGATTGAGTTGAGTTGTTGAATGTGTGTGTAGTTAGAACACAAATGTTTGGGCTTAAGATTTAGCTACAATGTAGACACAGTGCTTCGGTACGAGATGTGGCATCGAGTTTTGAGTTGTTGGATAGAGTTGCATAAGTTAGGATTGAGTTGTTCGAGTTTAAGTCAGGAATCGCCGCAAGGCAAGTTGGTTAAGTGACACTAAGTTCACAAGTCTTGATTAGGTCTGTTGGTGATCAAAGTAGCAAGGGCCGCTAGGCGACAAGGGCTGCGAGGCGGCGATACGGTTATGTCATACTGAATTGCGAGGCACGGCCTCAATATGGGTTTCGTAGCACGGTCACATGGAAATGGAGTCTATCGTGTAGTGCGTCTCTGATTTTAAGCTGTAAGGCAAGTACGACTTGATAGTTTAACGTTGTTGAGTTGATGTTACATTGCAAGCATGAAATGGTCTTGAGACACAAAATAGGCCAAGGCGTCTGTCCTAAAATCGATCCTAAGGAAAGAGTAGAAAGACAATCATGAAAAGGGACTATGTTACACACAAAGTAAATTAACGTATTGGTTTTGTATGGGTGGACGAGGAGCTCATTTCACCAGTACAGTTGAGTACTGACACCCACATATTTTTCATGTGCATGCACATGTAGAAGCTCGTGGCGCGGAGCTCGCTTGGATGCGTCGAGGCACGAAGTTCCTTGGCGATTCGAAGCGTGCGGCCGCATGGAGTCCAAACTTATAGGGACATAATGTATGGACGTCGCCTTCTGTAGCATCCGCTGGCTCAAGACTGTATTTGAGAGATGAGAGAGAGCTGAGTGATCTTGTAATGTGAGAAGAGTGAGCTTGAGTGACTTTTAATCTTGGCATTGCGCCCTATTATAACCTTTGTTTCAATATCAATAAAGTGCTTTCTGTTGAATAACTTGTGTTTGTTCTAAATTTTTGCTGCATGTTCAATTTCTCTGCATGGGACTTCTGTACGACGACCCCGTCGCAGCCGCTGAAATCGACTGTTCTTGAACCCGCCTTGCATGAGCACAATCTAGGCTCATGCGATATCACGCCTTAGCGAGGACAATCGCTTCTACGGGAGCGGGGCGTGACATAATGGTATCAGAGCACGGCTTTACGTCCTTGGACTATCGATTAAATTCTTTAACTATGTTATTTCCGTAAACTCTAAATTGTTGCTTTCGCAAAGTTGATATCGTTGGTGCGCTCTCTCTCAAATGTCCCACGGGATGTCCATACAATAAGTCTATCTATTTTGCAAAATGTAGGAGAACAGTTTTTGATAAAACAAAAAGATGGTTTGCGTAAGCATGGTTGGCTAGGTCGGGCTGGGCATATACACCAAGGACTGTGTCGACCTTAGCAAAGTCGAGTGCGGGATTAGTAATATTTCGAACAAGAATGAGTTAGACTTGATTGAGTAAAGTGAGATGACTATCGGTAAGGGTGCTATCGAGCGACGATAACGTCGGTGCGATATAGATGAGCGTGCTTGGAAGTAGAGGAATGGTTCGAACGGGATTCGAAGAAGTCAATTTTGATTCGAATGATAGTTTTGAGGATTTGTTGAATGACTTCATTCCTGAGTGGTGTATGCGATAGTCTCAGGAATGTCGATCGATCGATTGAGGATGTGGGGTGTCGATGAGTCTATCAGCAAGCGTCGTATGGATGCAAAGCCTTAGATTGAATATGATTGAGCAAAATATAGTCTTGAAGATTTTGATGAGTCGATTCGAACAACTTAGAAATTGACGCACACGGAACGTGCACGGGATTGAGGATGGCACGAGTATGAAACATGAAAATTATTGAGTAGGTGAAATCGAATCGAAAAAAAGTTAGGGTGTACGAATGGATGACTTGATCGAGGAAATTAAAATGGATCATATACGAAAAGTTAGCACAACAGGTAGATAACATGCATGAAAGGTTTGATTTTAAAGTTACGCGAATGACTCTAAGGATTGGATTGAACGTTGCTCGATGATTGAGTTAACAAAGGGACGATGCAAATTGAGGAAATACATTGGTCGATGACTTGAGATAGATGGATGAACAATACGTGACTCAGGTTTAAGGAAATTGATGAGTAAATGATTCAAGGGATAATGATCGAACTTGAATTTGAATGTCGAGGAGATTATCCAGTTGGACGATAGCATCATTCGCACGACTCGAAATTGGTTGTAAAGGAAGATCGTCAGGTTACGCATATCGTCGATGGTATTGAGGCGTATCAAAGATCGATATGCGATAACTCGGGGGTACTCTGGCTCGGCGAATGACGATCGTGCAAGTGTTATTGTTCAGTTGGATGCCATACTTAGGATTTTTATTGAGACGAATGTTGGATAAAAATGATTGTGTCTTGAGGGTTATGCGGATAACCACAGCATCGACATTCTTGTCTTGCACAAGAGCAACTCCAGCCTCGTACATGCGTTGCATCGGATTTGGGGTGATTGCTTCGCATGAGCGCTGACATGGCGATTCATGTCGCGGGAATGATCGAACTCGAAAAATTAGGATACGACAACTTTGATTGTCTCGACTTGTCGGTTTGATGCGAAGGAAAATTTGAGGATGTTAGGACTTGCGATTGATGAATGAAATAAACTTGATGATTGAGTAGGTCCAATCCACACATCGAGAATGAATTAGTCTAGACTCGAACAAGAGTTACGTCTCGATGAGGATGATTATCCCGCAGGAGTGTGCATGGTAATTCATGCCCACCGTGGATAATCTGACTCGTATGAGATCAGGGCACAACGTATTGTTAAGTCAGATGAACTTGTGATCGATTTCGTGAATTGGGATAAATGTCTTAGGGAGTATGGAATGTGAATTATGGTTTAGCAATGAATTGTGTCGTAGCGTGCTTGACTTGGAAGGATTGATAGGCGTATTATGTCGAACGTGTTCGAAGAAATAGACTATGCGAAATGGCTTGATGAACGAAGTGATATTGATATGTCAAAGAATTGGTTGAAATGTGAGTTATCGTAGGATGGCTTTGCTGAATGACTCGGACCCCGTACGACAAATGTTAGGATGTGTGTAGGCAATCTATGCTCGAAGTTTATTAATCGGAGTGATGCGAGCTTGGATAGAAAATCCCGTACTATAAATTTGGCTTGACCTTAGGATGGGGTCAGTGTTGATATTGTTGTTTGGGAACTATGATTCCAATACTGACGGAAAGACATAGCCTAGCGGTTAGGCAGACGTCCGAGTGCAAAGTGGTAGGATTTGTGGAGGCACCACTCGCGAGTATCGGTTGACATGCATGTATATCAGGGACGCCCGAATATGTGCACGATCCGACTCGAGTGGGGATGGTGGATTCTCTATCACGAGGCTTGGCTAAAATGCATGTATTTTGGGGATGCCTAGAATATGTACACGATCCAACTAAGTGATACGTTGAATCAAGTGAGATTAGAGAAATGGAAAAGGGTCTAGGATTTTGAAATAGTGTTTCAAAGAAAAGATTGAGGGTAGCACGAGCGTGGCTCGGATTGAGAAAACGCATAGGCGTAGTGTGTGCGAGAGTTCTTGAATGTTGAGCAAAGTGATAAGTCAATAAGTAAGTACTCAGTTAGTTTCGAGGACGAAACTTTTTCTGAGTGGTGTATGATGTAGTGCTTCGTCCTGCTCAGTCAATCGGAGGAATCGAAATGCTAACGGCGTTCGGACTTAGCCTTGCAATGGCTGCTCGAAGACATCGCTCGGTCGAGGCGACCGCTCGCTCAGGTGGGATAGTTTCGGTGAACTTGCCTCATCTTAGCCTTCACATAATAAATCACATGTTTTCAACTTGCACAAGTAGGCTTGATAATAAAAGAGATGAATCTACATAGCTAAGGGAATAATCCCGACAGGTCGAAATAAGTTAGTATATAGAAAGGTCCAATGGTCGGCTTAGAGTTGGTGCACGGCGTGCTTTGAAAATGACACTCGATCCTTCGTCCCGTGGCTTGAGAGAAGGAAAGTTGGTTGAGTAGGCAAAGTTATGAATGTAGCCTAAGTCATAGGTGTCGCCCATATGAATGCTTCATAAAGCGTACACGGTCCCATTGTCCAAGGCTTGGTATAGCCTTGGTTTGCCCATGAGTTAAGTTGCGTTGAACAGATTGTGACATAAGTCTAGGCACCCAAATGACTTGGTCGTTCGAAGTCGAATACGTGCACGGCACGTTCCCACGATGCAAGGCTTGACGCAGTCTTTGCTCTTCAAGTTGTTGCAAAGTTAAGTAAGGCAAGGACTATCAAATAGGCATTCATGAGTTGAATAGTCCCACCATCCCAAGGCCTATCGTATAAAGTATGATTCGGGCGGTAGTGTTACGTAGAACACGATTGGCTTAATGCACGATGCACGGATTTGGCGTTTTAAGGCACGGGCTACGGTTGATTCATTGAGTTTAGAAAAAGGACAAGAAAGAAGTATGCTCACGGCTATAGGTCGTCGAGGCAGTCTTAGAAGAAAGAAGTATGCTCGCGGCTATAGGTCGTCGAGGCGGTCTCAGAAGAAAGAAGTATTGAACTTGGCCTTGAAAGAAATGGTGACACTAGAGGTAGCATGACTGTGTGAGATGTCAGTTTGAGTTGAGTCATGCATGGTCATGGACAACTTGTCGATAAGGTGGATCGTTTCTCTGTACGGCAATCCGACGGCCACGGGACCGTTGCGGTCGCGATTGGAAACGAGTAATTAGTTGTGCCGGGCACGGGTTAGGCGGAGACTTGCAGCGGGGCTAGCTACTCGCGCTGAAAGGGCACCCGTCTAACAAAAGTTAGAGGAGTCCACGATGGCTCTGGGAGTCAGTGACCAATTCATATAGATGAGTCGGCACGGGCGACAATCTGCGTGTGTGCCCTTGGATTGAGTTGAGTTGTTGAATGTGTGTGTAGTTAGAACACAAATATTTGGGCCTAAGATTTGGCTGCAACTTAGACACCGTGCTTCGGTACGAGATATGGCGTCGAGTTTTGAGTTGTTGGATAGAGTTGCATAAGTTGGGATTGAGTTGTTCGAGTTTAAGTCAGGAATCACCGCAAGACAAGTTGGTTAAGTGACACTAAGTTCACAAGTCTTGATTAGGTCTATTGGTGATCAAAGTAGCAAGGGCCGCGAGGCGGCGATACGGTTAAGTCACACTGAGTTGTGAGGCACGGCCTTAATATGGGTTTCGTACCATGGTCATATGAAAATAGAGTCTATCGTGTAGTGCGTCGCTGATTTTAAGCCGTAAGGCAAGCACGACTTGATAGGTTAACGTTGTTGAGTTGATGTTGCGTTGCAAGCACGAAATGGTCTTGAGACACAAAATAGGCCAAGGTGTCTATCCTAAAACCGATCCTAAGGAAAGAGTAGAATGACAATGATAAAAAGGGACTATGTTACACACAAAGTAAATTAATGTGTTGGTTTTGTATGGGTAGGCGATGAGCTCATTCTACCAGTACAGTTGAGTACTAACACCCACATAGTTTTCATGTGCAGGCACAGGTAGAAGCTCGTGGCACGGTGCTCGCTTGGATGCGTCGAGGCACGGAGTCCCTTGGCGATTTGAAGCGTGCGGCCGCATGGAGTCAAGACTTATAGGGACATAATGTATGGACGTCGCCTTCCGTAGCATCCGCTAGCTCAAGACTGTATTTGAGAGATGAGAGAGAGCTGAGTGATCTTGTAATATGAGAAGAGTGAGCTTGAGTGACTTGTAATCTTGTCCTTGCACCCCATTGTAACCTTTGTTTCAATATCAATAAAGAGCTTTCTGTTGAATAACTTGTGTTTGTTCTAAATTTTCGCTGCATGTTCAATGTCTCTGCATGGGACTTCTGTGTGACGACCCCGTCGCAGCCGCTGAAATCGGCCGTTATGGAACCCGTCTTACATGAGCGCAATCTAGGCTCGTGCGGCATCACACCTTAGCGAGGACGATCGCTCCTATGGGAGCGGGGCGTGACTATCATGGACGGAGCGCAGAGCTTCGTCAAGGAAGATGACGATGACCAGAATGAATTGGACAGCGCTTCGCCGCAGAAGGAGTGATGAAGAAGAAGGGGATCGATGGCCTATTTATAGGCATGGCAGCGACGGACAGGCGGTTGGGCGGTCAGCGGTCAGGTGGCGAGACAGTTGGGCGGGCAGCGACGGTTAGGCGTTGGCGGCGAGTTGGTTAGGAAACTATTAGGGATGATCGAGTGGTTAGAGAATGGTTAGGCCGTTAGAGGAAGTGGTAAAGCTGGCTCGACGAGAGAGAGCGTGGCTGAGCGTTTCTCCTCGAAGAAGAAGAACAGAGAAGAAAAATTTGAGAAGAATTCAAATAAAAGTAAAAGGGTTGGGTCTGAACCCAACGACTAGTTAGGTTTGAAAATAAATGAAGCCATGTGCTTCTCTCCTGGCTGAGAAGAATTTATAATTTTAAATGGACTGATGGCCGAGTGGGCTTTATATGGGCTTGACATCTCATTAAAACCTTAGAAATAAAAGGGATTAAAAATCCTTATCGATAACTAAAAAACTTTTGGGAAATTCAATAGCAATTAAATTAAAATAATCAAGAAATTTGAAAGTAACAAATTTGATCTAACTCTAATATGTATAATTAAACTAGAAAAGTATATAAGAAATCCTATTTTTTTATTGTTTAGGAAAAGCAAAGTTACAAATCTCTCCCCCTTGAAAAATTTCGTTCTCGAAATTTCAGATAGTACGATTAAGAATAATTAATTACAAATTTGAAATTGGCATGATTTAAAGTGATACAAAGTGATAGTTACAGAAACATAATCGAAGGATAATGTTCTCAATAGTATCTGGCAATCATACATATCTGGAGTCACTTTTCCTACAGTTCCAACCCTGCCAGTATGCATCTGGCTGCAGTGAACCTTCGGTTCCATGGTCCCGATAATAATATAATACCAAAATACTCTGTCAACTTTATCCGATATCAGAAAACATTATGAATTTAGGACTTAGTCTCAATAATACCCGAAAACCCATAATTACCTGTAATTACTTTAACTTAGAGTCCATGCCTCGCCAGTGTGCAGCTGGCTGCAATGAACTTTCAGTTTCCATAATCCAGGTAAATGTCTACATTGCACACCTGCCACATCACAGTAGGTCGTCGCATATTTTCTTAACTTTATTTAGAAAATTTCCAAGGAGTTTATGAAGATTCAAGTAAATTTTTTAACAGTACAAGTCATGATAGAAAGTGAACAAGTAGTTTTATTAGGTACTAAGGGGCAACAAGGATCAAACAAGTGGCCATTACGAAACAATAGTAAGATACAGAGACTTTAGAAACAAATCTTGAATATGAAACAACAAGAAAAGTTTAGATGCTAGAAAGAATCAAAAGGGAAATGGCGACCCACAGTTGCTCCAGCAATGCGAGAATGCCTCCGATCTCTAGTCCTCGTCCGGAATCGGAATAGCCTCGGCTCCTTCCTCTGACATAAGGTAGACACGTCCCTCTGAATATAGAAGTCCCGAAGATCCGGCTGCTGTACGAGCAATGGTGCACTCCCTAGCCTGATGATCAGCTGCACCACAGATAAGGCACTGTCCGAGTCTCTTCCTACACACCTGCCAGGTATGGCCCACTTTCTGACAAAATCTACAAGGCTGCTGAACTGGTCGTTGCTACTGCTGAGACCTCTGAGGAGGCTGGGATGTGAAGGTCTTCGTTCGCTGGGTATTAGGACGTTGGGGTGGTCCCGAATGGCTACCTCCTCCACTAATGTCACGATCTCTCTTGGGTCGGAGGCTCAGATCAATCTCTAACCTCTGAGCAACGACGACCATCCCTGCATAAGTAGTCGCTCCGTTAGCCGCGTGACTAAGTAATGAAGCTCATGGCTCAAACCCTGCCTAAATCTCGTGGCTCTCATGACTAGATCTCTGGCTCTACCCTCTACAAACCGACTAAGTCGCCCGAACTCTGCCGCGTACTCATCAACCGAGCGAGTCCCCTACTCAAGAGTCTGAAACTGGCGCTCCAAAGCCTCTCTCGCCACAGCCGGGAAAAACTTCTCTTTGAAGATTCCCACAAACTACTCCCACATCAATCCAGGTACTGCGAGCTAAGGCTTACTCCTAAACCAGGTACGTGCCAGATCATGCATCTGCACATCGGCTGCCTCCACCTTAAGGTCCTCCGGAAGCCTAGATAGTCGCATCACCCTCTCTATATCCTCTAGCCACTCATCGGCGTAGAGTATACCCTCGGTCCCAAGGAACTCTCTAGGTGCCATCATTTTGAAATCCAGGATGGAACCCTCTCTCTGGTGGTGGGTAGAAGTAGTATGGGTATAAGTGGGAGAGGCATGAGTATGGATGGGAGGCGGAATGAAAGAAATAGGCTCAGGCTGAACAAAAGTAGTGGTAGTAGGCTGTACAGGAGCCTGGGTGGGTGGTGGAGGTGGAATATGTGATGGATGTGGAATGTATGACGGTGTCGGTATGGTAGTCGGAGGAGGTGGAATCTGAGACATAGGTGGAGCGGTAGTAGTAGTCTGGGGGAGTGGGGGTTACGGTGGTAGGAGTGGGCTAACTAATCTTTCAATACCCTCCCGTAATATAGTGGTCTTCTCCCTCTGAGCATCTAACAGACTCTGGGTATGGGCTCTCTGGGCCTCCAATAGCCCATGGACTAGCTCATGCATGTGGGTGCCCCTCATGGAACTAATGGAATGTCGTGAAGAATCTCTCGTGATGGGTGGTACGTGGGTACCGGAGCGCTCTAGAGCTATCATAGGTAGGGCAGATGATCCTCTCTCGGAATTGGCTATACTCGGAGTGCGGTCTCGAGGATGAGGTTCCTTCCTTCCTTTGGCCATCTCTGGAATTGTAGGAGAACCATGAGTGACTCGTAGGTGTATTGTGTGTGTTAGCAAGATATATAAAAGACAGAAAAGTAAGCAATATGATAAAGGTCCTATGATGTGATGAGTATCTTATTTCAGCAGGCTTCCAATGACACTCTAATCCTAAGTACCATTAGATAGAGACCTGCATGGGCCACCACAAAAATATGTCACGCCTCGCTTCCGAATAATCTGGTACGGGCCGATGCATGCCCGGCCTACACTGTCGTTGACAGCGGTAGTGAGCCGTCTAGTCATCAATAACAAGAATAATCTCATCACAGTATCTAATCTCGGAATCTATACTAACCATCACAACAATCCACTATACAGTTATTACAAGCTTATACATAAATGACCGGGTACAAAGTCGATAAAATATAAATGCTACAACAACAACATATAATCAAATACACTCAATCAATCTCCTATATATGAACTAGATATCCTAATGCCAAATGAGCTCCAATACCAGCCATGAAAATCAAAAGATCCATCTCACCTGTAATCAATGATCCAGTCAGGAAAAGAGCAAAGCACAATGTAACTCAATAAAACTCACCATGTAGATCAATGGAACAGTATAACAAATATAACTGAAAGATAGGGAAGCAATGTGAATATAAAGTATGTACTAGCTATGTGTACATGTGCAATTGGACGTTATCAACATGTGGGGACTAATATGTAATCAGGCATATAGAATATGTTATCAGTCAATCAATAATCAGGCATGTCTGACGACAATGCTATCAGTCACGCAATAATCAGGCATGTCTGACGACAATACTATCAGTCACGCATGAAATGGACATTAGGCATACGGGATATGCTATCAGGCAATATTTGTCTAATATTAGTCAATCACATGTCTCTAGAACGTCCCCTACCCGATACGAGAAATAATGCAATCAATCGAGAACAAGTGCGATAATGAAACAAGACAATGTGTGTGCAATGCATGCAATGATGGTAATACTGAGTACATGTACTTGTCTTGATTCCGGAGTTTTGTCCAAGTCTTCTAGATCACCTAGAATTAGAAGAAATAGGTTTTAGGAATTATTCCAAAAAGATTTCCTAACTAATTTCTAATGACCAAACTAACCTTCTAACTAATTATTTAATGCCAATCAAAACTCAACCACTAATTCTCCTACTAAACTTCTAGTCCTAATATTCCTAAGCCTTAAACCTTTCTAACTGCACACCAATCTTTGACTTCATGGGTCAACCCAACAATCAGAATGCTGCTAACTTCAACTAAAAGTCTAATAAAAGCCCAACTAGTAGTAGCAACCAAGCATGACCTAGTAAAATAAACCTACTAATTCCATATAACTGGCCCAGTACTACATGAAGGATAGTAGCTGTGAGTCCTCACTGGTTCGGCTTAGAGCCATTTACCAAAATTTGAATAACAATATCCAATCCTCGCAATCTCACTCTAACGATAAGGAAGATTTGAATTTAACCCAACGAAAAGACACACCAAAAGCTCAACGACTCTGATACTGAACCCGTCTCCAGGATGCTCGACACATATACTCGTCCCAGCTCACTCACATGACATCGCCGAAGAACCAAATCCCAACCATTTGTTCGAAAGGAATTTAAGAGGCTATACCTGAGTCCTTCTGATATGCTGCGGTGCGACACAACAGTCTAGTGTCCGATGGTGGTGTCTCCGAGTCCACGGCTTGATGGCGATTCCTCCTACGTATATCATCGAACAGGATAGGTGCACAGCAAGAAGGATCTAATATGAGTTCAGTTCGAATTGTATTAACTCCAAAATTGGAGAAATAATCAGAAAACTCACTGCAATCAATCCAGGATTCAAAGAAACAAGATTCGGAACAATCTGATCACCAAGAATCGAACAATTCAAATTTAGGAAATCATTCCGCATCCCGCCAAAACATAGTGTTTTAAATTTCGAAATACTTACCAATCCTCAACATTCTCACAGGAAGAACTGTTAACCGCCATGGGCGTGCTCGAAGGGATGATCGCATGCATCGTCGTCATCGTCGATCAGCACGGGAAACAACACTTGGTCGCCGGAGGGGTCGTCATAGACGGAGAGCAGAGCTTCGTCGAGGAAGATAATGATGACCGAAATGAATTGGGCAGCGCTTTGCCGCAGAAGAAGTGATGAAAAAGAAAGGGATCGATGGCCTATTTATAGGCGCGGCAGCGACGGGCAGGCGGTTGGGTGGTCAGCGGTCAGGTGGCGAGGCGGTTGGGCGGGCAGCGACGGTTAGGCATCGGCGGTGAGTTGGTTAGGAAACGGTTAGGGATGATCGAGCGGTTAGAGAACGGTTAGGCCGTTAGAGGAAGTGGTAAAACTGGCTCGACGAGAGAGAGCGTGGCTGAGCGTTTCTCCTTGGAGAAGAATAATAGAGAAGAATAATTTGAGAAGAATTCAAATAAAAAGGAAAGGGTTGGGTCTGAACCCAACTGCTAGTTAGGTTTGAAAATAAATGAAGCCAAATGCTTCTCTCCTGGCTGAGAAGAATTTATAATTTTAAATGGACTGATGGCCGAGTGGGCTTTATATGGGCTTGACATCCCATTAAAACCTTAGAAATAAAAAGGATTAAAAATCCTTATCGGTAACTAAAAAACTTTAGAAAATTTAATAGTAATTAAATTAAAATAATCAAGAAATTTGAAAGTAATAAATTTGATCTAACTCTAATATGTATAATTAAACTAGAAAATTATATAAGAAATCCTAATTTTTTAGGAAATGCAAAGTTACATTCTTCACTTTAATTTTTTCAATAATACCCTAAATTAACTCATATTTACTTTCTCTTTCATCCATCCAATTTAATATTTTGTGCATCTACGTATATATAACAATAATTGTGCATCTACGTATAAATTTTATAATTTGTTTTTTTTCATCTAACAATTTAATATTTTGGTTATAAAGCTACAGGCCATGGTGGTGGTGGAAGGAAAAACGGAGATGAAGAAGGAAAGAAGAAGAAGGTCCGATTCGCGGCGGACGTCGTCGAGCCCTATTCGAACAACGAGGAGTACCAGCGGTGCCGCTCCTGCAGGCTCTCGGCATAGTAAAATTTCCTGTCCATGCCATTGTCAGGAAAGTAAATTAATCAAGAAGAAATTAACCGACTGTTTAATTAATTCCTCGTGGAATTAAACCTCTTCTAGAGTTCCTTCAATTGTTAATCATGATAACCTTTATTGTCATTTCATTGTTAGTCCTAAAATTTATTTGTCATTCCATCTTCCTCATTTTTTGTATTTTCTCTTGTTATATATACAATAGTTTTCTTGTTTCAACTATTATTTACTATGAAATACATAGAATAGTTTTCTTATTTTATTTTGTATTACTGGAGAAAGATGTTGACTCATATGGAAGATATAGAAGAGGTAGAAGATTGGATGCCAGTTTCAAATAAAACCTTCATTCCGCGTATGATGCGCAGGTTTGAAGAACATCTGTCGAAGATTTCAGCTCAACTTGTTTCGATCAATTCTAAGCTTTGTTCAATCTAACTTGAACAAATCAATATAAAGGCATCTTCATCTGGAGTAATTAATATTGGGGAGAAGGTTGACAATGAATCTTCTGATGAGGACGAGAAGCTGAAGAAAGTTGGACAAACAATCCAGCAAATTTTCGATAAAATCCCTCTAGAAGAACCTGACCTTAGCAGTTCTTCGAAAAGTATGCGAGGGAATTTAGTACCGGTCACACCTTTGAAAAGTCTAACAAGAAGTTCAACCTCAAAGCCTAGCCAGAGGACTAGTAGTTGTTCGAGTTTTTACAATTATATTTTTACGGATGGTAAACCGGACGAGTAAGTAATATGAGTTTTTATTTCATTTTAGCAGTTTATTTATTTTGTTTTTCCTAATCTATATGTTTCTTTTCTTAGAAAAATAATATCAGCTTGCAACAAGCTTTATGTGACTCGGGCTGAGATGGAGTTTATTTCTCCAGGAAGAAGAATTAAAGATGGGGTATGTAGATAGTATATTTTTTCTTAGATGCCATCTATGTTTACTTCGATTCCATCGCTACTTTTTTAATGAGATACTCAGATTGTTAGCAGGATATTGATGCCATCAATGTTTACTACGATGCAATCGTTATTTTTTAATAAGAAATACTCAGATTGTGGCATGGTCTCTACTCTTCTCACCGCGGAGGAACTGAGAAGAACTGTCAATAAAGCTAATGTATGGTATTTACCAGTAAAGTTAACAGTGAGTGAGCAATTTATTCTTTAATGATTATGCATTAACAATTTTTCTTGTTTGTTTGTCGTTCGTAATGTACTAATTGACGTGTATGTAGAGAGCAACGTTACCTCCATATAACAAACCTATCATGAAATATGGAAGAAGTGCAAATATTTTGAGGATTATATGGGATCTTTAAGCATTTGTAATGAGGTATTAATTTATTTCTGTTTAAAATTAAAATTTTAATTTACTAAAAATTGATTGTTTTACCTAATTAATCCTGATTCAGATATACATACCCATGCTTGTGGCTGACCACTATACTATTGCAAGAGTTATGGTTAAAACAAAGACTGTTGAAGTTTTGGACTCCCTTGCATCTACAGTTGAGGAGATATATAACAAAGCAGTCATAAAAGAAATAGTAAGCTCATATTCATAAATTTTTATGAATTGCGTAGTAGATTCGCGGTATACTAATACATATTGTATTCTGGTAATTGTAGCTTTCAAATTTGGATCTCTTTCTCGACAAAGAGATTTGGAAGTTGAGAGATGCTAGGTTCAACTTTTCTACTTTCTCCATAATCCGTTGTCCTTATGTTCCCCGCCAAGACAATACATTTGATTGTGGTATTTTTGTAATTGTATTCATGAAAGACGGATGTAGTTTGGACTCTTGTTCTTTCGATGTAAGTCTGAAAATATGTTTTCAAATACTTACACTTTTTAGAGCAATATTTTTGATGTTATGTTTGTTATATGCAGTTTGATTCAGAATTAGAAATGCGCAAAGTTGCTGTATGGATTGCATCTTCAAAGCAAAATGCAAAAAAATTCAAATTGTGCAACAATATAATTAAGTAGCAAAGGTCGAAAGGAGTCCACTCTGATGGATGAAGATGGAAGATGATGAATTTTTATTTCTTTTATCTAATGAAATATGTTCATTTATTTTGTAACAAATGGTTAGGAATAAAGTTTTGTGGAGTTATAATATTCTTAAAATGTGCGATGAAAATTATATCAAAATGAACCCTTGCTTCGTAATTTACACAACCATAGAACTCCTTATCTTGGCAGTTGAATAAATTAAGATCTGGCGAGTTCCTATAGGATTTCTGGTATTAATATTTTATAATCTTTCTAGATTGTTTCAGAATATTGTTGTCATATAATATATCCTTTTGTCATGAAGAAATTTTCTGCTGCATTTGGAACAATTTTATGGAAAACCAATTATAAAAGTTGGGTAAATGAAAAAAATAATACTACATAACGATAATTAAATCAACGACGTATCGCTTAGTTCATTTGATTCCATTGGCTCTTTTTCGGTAGTTCGCTTCCGTACTTTACAATTACGAAAATCGTGACCCGATTTTCTACAAACTCTATAAATTTTAGGCTTGGGGATAGTCTGACTTTCTTTATTCTGGCTTGATTTCCCTTGAGAAGGCCTTTCTTTTGTTGCTACCGAATTTGGCTCCTTAAAAGCTTCATGCACTCCACGAACTGCATCAGCTACCATTTTTTCTTCTTCCCCAATATCGGTCACCATTTTTTGCAACTCTATCAACACAGCTGACATCAACTATGTCCCTTCTCTTGAATTTTGCTTATTTTTTATAATAATACGTAAACGTATTAACTTGTTCATTAATACCACCATACCTTACGCTCTCAATCCTATCTGGGTGGATGAATCTTCTTTCTGCGCCAGGTCCGAAGAGATAACTCTCTTTACAATCCTTCAACCAACGAGTTTTTACCAAGTTCTTTGAAATATCTGACAATTGCAATCTCTTCATTGCTGAAAAATATGCCTACAAGGAATCTCCTTGGTCTCCATCCACAAGCAGTCACAGTTTATGTTGTTGTCAATATGATAAAATATAACATTCCGGTTTAGATTGTTTATCGACAAATACTTTTGGATAGTGCAAACTTCTGCCTCTCTTATGATGTGAAGGTGGACAACACTATATTTATCAGAACGTGTGATTTCATTCCCTACCTCTATAAACACTTTTTACTGTAAATTGCTGCAAAATGATCTTTTATTATGGTCATGCTAGTTTTTTTCACAACAGGCGTTGAGAGTTTATCAGTGGCATGCTTACTCATCTGGCCGTAACGTAAGGCCGCCAAACCGTGATCACAATATTGAAGGGCCTTCCATAGTGGCAGCTTCTCATTCAAATTTTTTCAGAAATGCGTTCATTGATTCACATCTATTTGTTGCAGTAGAACCACCAAAATAATTTCCACGTAGGAATGTGTCCGCCCATCGATGCCTCGTTCTGTATAATGCACTGGTCCACTCATTATTCTCTGTATTATAATCCCTTAGCATCTGCTGTCAACAGTTTTTAAATTCTTCGACTGAATAGTACCTATTTAAAAAATATGGACAATAGCAAAAGTTCTAAAATTGTAACAACAACATTCTTCAAAGTAAAGTACCAAGTGTGAGATGTACCTTTTAATCAGATTACTCAATTCTTTTGCAAAACCATCTCGGTGTACATATTTGGTTGAATTGTTTAGGATATGCCATGAGCACGTTCGATGAACTACGCTGGGCATTAAATCCTCAATTGCTTTATTCATGGATCTGCAACCATCCGTGATAATTGTCTCTGGTAATTTTTCATTCATACACTCTTAGAATTTTGTAAAACCTAAGAATATGTCTCAACAGACTCATTATGGATCAATGCAAACCCAAACCGACAAGTCATTGCATGATTGTTTGTACCCACTAGAACGACCAACGATATTTGACATCTATTTATTTTATATGTAGAATCAAATGCCAGTGAATCTCTAAATAATTCATAATCGAATCAACTTGCACCGTCAGCCCAAAAGAGATGGGTCAATCTGGAATCTTCATCTACCTCGTACGCGTATAAGAAATCTGGGTCAATGCCCTCCTTAGCTTGAAGAAATGTAAGTGTTGTCGTAGCATCAACATCGTCTATTCCTCTACTATCTTTAGCTAAAGCATTGTATAAATCTTTTTTTGTCCATCCAACCTTATCCCAGCCACCATTCTGGTGGACAAATAAATTCAATACCTCTGAAGTCGTCATCCCGGATTGTTTCATTAGCTTATCTTGTTCCAATTCTGCGGCTGATATCTTATGATAGGATCTCAAAAAAACTATTTTTGAAAATATCCGGTAGAATATATTTGCTTCTTCAATAGAGTTAAACTCTAAGCAAACAATATCTTCATCTAAGAGATCCCTTGGGTTTTTGTTAATATTAGCAGACTGCAATATTTTTTTCATCATCACCGTATCAAAATCCAATGGAAATTCACCATCGTCCCTAAAAACAGAATTAAACAAAATAAGTATGAGAAATCAATATAAAAATATAATGCATTTCTTAAATCCATTAGAAAGGGTAAAGCGAAATAACTTATCGTTGTTTGCGTTGATGTCATTGTCATCGTTAGGATGCATTTCTCTGTTCTTTTCTTCCTCTTGTTCTTTATCGTCTCCTAAGGTAACAGCTTCCAATATTTGTTCATCATCTAATTCTTCCACATGACCCTCAATTTCTCCATCTGATACCGCTATTGAAGCAAAGCTTTCTTCATCAACTAATTCTTCCACATGACCCTTAATTTCTCTATGTGATACCGCCATTGACGAAAACAGAGTGTGTAAGAAACCAACAGAAGAAACGAAGGATAAGAAACAATACAAACAGAAAAAATGCTTGAGTAATCCTAAAAGCATGCATAATTTTTAAAAAACAACTTCTAACACAACCTTTTCGTCTTCTGTGTACATGTTTTATTGAATTGTGTAGGATAAAGCATGCAGCAGCATTTAATACTACGTTTACTAGTGTGTAATTATTTTCAATGATATAGTAATAATAACAGCATGCATGTAGTGTTACTCCCTAATTGCTAATCATATCTCCACATTCCCCCCAAATTTTTTTAATTAGTGTTATCCCTACCCCCTATCCTTCATAAACCACTAGGAAATAATTAATACAAAGATCCGTCCCTAATCTATTTGCTAAGCTAGAAATCGTAGCCCACCAAGCTCCTATGGCGCACTCTGCGACACAGGTAATGGTGGTGGTTCTATATTCAACTCTCTCTTCCATTTTCAAACTGTTACGTGGCTCTCTAATATTTTCTGTTTTGTTTGGTTCAGGAGAAATGTCAGTTATGTTCGAAGAACACTCCCCTTGCAGATGAATGTTCATTTTTGAGCTCACCTTGGAACATCGAAAATTGTAAGGGGATTAGGTACCTTTCGAAGTCAAATACGAAGGCAAATCCTGGTAAAAAATTTCTGAAGTGCCCGTCCCCTCTGCTTGGATTTTTAGTGGCTGGATGCTGCTATATTGGAAGCCAGATATGAAAGTTCACATTCAACAATTCGAAGGGAAGGTTGTTTCACATGTGGTGACTTAGGTCATTGGAAGAAGCAATGTCCTTGGGAAGAAACCACTTGCCCTAATCCAATTGTGGAGGAAAGAGAGCTATCTTTGTGTCAAAGACGAGCCACATCAAGGGAAGAAGATTCTTACAATGCCGAAAATACAACAGTGCATTCTGATGGTTGAATGAGGTTACTATTAGTGACACTAACAAGACTGAGTCTGGAATTCCTGTGCAAATTGTAGTGAACACACCTTTAGAACATTTGTGTAAAACATTTGGAGAAGAACTGGCTACATAAATCTGAAATCATGTACTTCATCAACTATATGAATGCAATAAACTTTTTTTAGACAAGATTCTTCAACTTGGTTTACGCTGCCAGCGACACGTTATTGATGGGATCTAAGTTGAAAGTTTAATTTAATAATAATTATACTTTTTCTGTCAATGTTATCTTTAATACTACCTTAATTTTAATATTTGTTACTATAAGAAAATATTTTTGACACTATTTTTTACACTTTTTTGAGACAACATTCTTCAAGGTGGTCTATGCTGCCAGATAAATTTTGTTGATGGGATCTAAATTTAAGAACAATTAATAAGCAATCTTTAACTTTGGAAAATGATATCTACACCCATTAAACAATTAATAGAATAACTTTTTGCTTGAAAATTGCTTTTCGATGGCATCCTGATTTTTTTGAAGCACTTTCCCACCGTAACACTTGAAATACAAAAACGTCTATATATTGACTACTAGTGAAAAATTAATTTTATCCCATCGTGCGGCCGTCGATCTCGTTTGTCTTTGCAAAATATTGGAGAAGGAGGCACATCCATCGATCTCATTTGTCTTTGCAAAAATCTTGGGAGATATGATCTCCCATGACATGGCATGGTGATATGGCATGGTGACATGGCATAATTTATTGTAAACCATCATAATTCTGGTGATGTCTATTTTAGGTAGATTTTGATTATTCCATTAGCCTTAATTAACATTGATATAATTAGTATGTTATTAATGTAAGAAACTCAGAAGTTATCAATGTTTACCATCATTATTATTGCTTTTATAATTTGTTTGGTTATGTACATCATGAATGTACATAAATGTTTTTTTGTTCTTTTCTTTTGATTAGATTGGTTAATGGTGGACGTATAAAGAACATGAGGCTGTTAATCTCGGAGCCTACTGTCTTCCATTGATATAGAAAATAATGGTTCATGTAGGATATTACGTTTATATTCCTTTTTTTCGAAGAAGAGAGGTTTTTTAACCCATTATATGTGCATTGCCATCCTTTTTTGGCCTAGTTATAGCAGCCAATAGATTCAAGATATTCATTTTTTATTAAGCCAATAACAATGAACATTTCTTAATAGCATACTAATTACAATAATGCTAATTAAGGCTAGTGGAATAATCAAAATCTACCTAAAATAAACATCACCAGAATTACGATGGTTTATAATAAATTATGCCATGTCACCATTGTAGGAACAAATTTGTAAAGCACAATACTCTAGAAGGGGGGTGAATAGAGTAGGCAACAGAATATAGCTAATTTAATAAGTTAGCAGCAAGAACACAGAGACAACATATATCACAAATAAATAATGTAAAAGCAGAGATTACAAAGCAAACGCAAACATGGCAAAGTATACTGGTTTCCCTCTTGTGAGGACTAGTCCAGTCGGAAGAACTCTAGCTTCCAGTTGAATCTACTATTGGAAAATATCACAAGCTTTCATCCGAAGTTCTTGCAACTTCTACAACGCGAGCTTTGATCCGAAGTACTCGACCAACTTCAATTGTGAAGTATCTTTCTTCAATCAAAGCCTCTGATTACAATCGCTCTAAAACTTGTAGACCGTACCGAACTGGCAAATCGACTAGAGGATTATAACTGGCTTGGGATTTGAAAAATGAATAGCTCAGAACACTTTGGAAGAAGTAGTAGGCTTATAGAGAAGAGATATAGAAGTGAATTGGTGAGTTCAAATTATCAAAATCCTTCTCTATTTATAGTTTTCCCAAAGGCAGAACTCTGTCAGAATTCGGGCAAAATTCGGGCAGAACTCTATGAGAAAATCTCGGCAAGATCCGTAACTACAGGAGGACCAAGTTCAAAATTCAACGTCCACTAACCGAACTCTGGCTGAATTCGGGCCGAACTCAGGCCGAATTCTGTTGGAGTTCTGTCAGGGTTTTTGCCAATTGGTTTTGGGCTTTTTAAAAAGATCAAGCAGTTAGGAAGTAGTTTGGGCTTGTATAAGTAGGCTTGTTTTCAAAATAAAAGGGTATTTGAAAACGTTTCTTGGATAACCTATTTGCCAGTACGATGCAGTGTACATCGTATTACTAGACTCAATAAATATGAAAAATACATTGACTAATAGGAAAACCAATAGCCCTTTGATGACGCCTTTCTTTTGATATTTGAGCAGACCTGAAGACGCCTTTTTTTTGACGACAGTCGTCCAAAGATAACAGACCTTTCGGGGGCTTCGCCCCTGAACCCCCATGGGGGGCGCTGTCCCATCGACCCCTGTCCGCTGACCGGGCAACGGAACCCCCAATACGAGGCCCCGGATAGGTCGTTGGGCGGTTCAGAGAAATCTTCATATATAACGCCGTCTTTGGCCCACTAATAATAATTCTCCATTGTATATGTCCTGGTTTGATCATGTTTGATCATGCTTACTGCATGTCTAAAAATACATGTTAGACAAACAAAACAATATGATACAAGCATAGCAATATGATATAGAACATTTAGGATAATGCTAAGTTTAAGTAGCAATATGATAGTGATTATATGAATATTAGTGATATCATTATGTTAAACTTAATTGATTAGCTATATTCAAAAACATGACATAATCATTGAGCTAACAACCATGCCATATCACCATGCCATCTTCCATTATGTGGCATCCGACGTGGCAGTTGACATGTCATATTTTAACCAAAAAAATTAATTACCGAAATTTTTTTATGTTAATGCTAATGCTAATGCTAATTTTAATCTAATGTTAATATTAATTTTATTATTAATATTAAATTAATGTTAATGTTAATTAATGTAATTTTAATATTAATATTAATAATCATGTTAATTTGTTGAATTAACATTACTATTACCGGACCATATATTCGACTGAAAGCGATTGGTTCGGCTTGATATGGTTCGATCAAAAGATATTGGCTCAGATTGGTAGCAACCGTGGGCAATCGACTGTTAGGGGCTCAAATGATCCAGGGATGACTACTTTTAGCGTATGTGTTGGGACGAATACTATCACATCCCAATACTAACACATCCTTAGCCACACTGCCATTTAACTTGAGACTTGGGTTTGGTTTGGTTTTCTTATTTAAATTTACAACTAAAAAATAGTTAAAATTTAAATAAAAAATCCCTTGTAGAAATAAAAAAGTTCACATTAATATTATCATAATTTCTTTTACATTAATATTGAAACTAATATTAATATTAACATTAATGTTACGAGACCATATGTTCGACTGATAGTCCATCGGTTTGGATTGATATAGTTCGATGCGGTTGGTTTGACCCATACGTGCAAACTCCTAAATCCAATTGATCACGTGACAAATTTTAAAATTAAAATTAGATAAATTTAAAGTTAAATTTAAAATTAAAATTAAAACTAAAATTAAAATTAAAATTAAAATTAAAATTAAAATTAAAATTAAAATTAAAATTAAAATTAAAATTAAAATTAAAATTAAAATTAAAATTAAATTTTGATTTAAAATTAAAATTAAATTTATAACTAAAAAAATAGTTAAAATTTAAATAAAAAATCCCTTTTAGAAATAAAAATTTTACATTAATATTATCATGATTTCTTTTAGATTAATATTGAAACTAATATTAATATTAATATTAATGTTATGAGACCATACGTTCGACTGATAGCCCATCGGTTCGGATTGATATAGTTCGATGCGGCCAGTTTGTCCCATCTCTGCAAAACTCCCTAATTCAATTGATTAAATTAACAAGTTTTTATTTCAATAGTTTCTTTTATTAATAGCTACCATTAACACGTATCATTGTTACATGCTAGTACGTAATCAAGAATGGTAACAATGGTTCGAATTATATATATATCGGTTCGGATTGATGTATAATTTGTAGTCCAAGTTTGGTTCGGTTCGATGCGGTTGGTTTGACCCATAAGTGCACACCCCTAAATCCAATTGATCACATGGCAAATTTTAAAATTAAAATTAGATTTAAATTTTAATTTAAAATTAAATTTTAATTTAAAATTAAAATTTACAACTAAAAAAATAGTTAAAATTTAAATAAAAATCCCTTGTAAATATAAAAAGTTTACATTAATATTATCATGATTTCTTTTACATTAATATTGAAACTAATTTTAATATTAACATTAATGTTACAAGACCATATGTTCGACTGATAGCCCATCGGTTCAGATTGATATAGTTTGATGCGGCCGGTTTGACCCATATCTGCAAAACTCCCTAATTCAATTGATCAAATCAATAGGTTTTTATTTCAATGATTTCTTTTATTAATAACTACCATTAACACGTACCATTGTTACATGCTAGTACGTAATCAATAATGGTTACAACGGTTCGGATTATACATATTGGTTCGGATTGATGTATAGTTTGTGGTCCAAGTTTGGTTCGGTTCGATGCGGTTGGTTTGACCTTTACGTGCACACCCCTAAATCCAATTGATCACGTGGCAAATTTTAAAATTAAAATTAGATTTAAATTTAAATTTAAATTTAAATTTAAAATTAGAATTAAATTTTGATTTAAAATTAAAATTAAATTTAATTTACAATTAAAAAATTGTTAAAATTTAAATAAAAAATCCCTTGTAAAAATAAAAAGTTCACATTAATATTATCATGGAAAATTTTAAAAAAAAAATTACAATTAAAAATAACATTTTGAAAGTTATAATTAACATTTATTTTTTAATTTAAATTAAACTTTAAATCTGAAAATTTACTTGTATGAACATGTAATTTTAAAAATTCAAAACTTTTAATCTTAATTAACTTCCAAATTTCTAAGGGTGGGGGACGCGGAGCGAACGGTGGACGCGTGGCTACAGGCAGCGCACGGTCACACCCCCACGAGCGGGTTAAATAGCCTTTTCCATTAAAAAAAAGAACCCAACCTACTAGAGAGAAACAAAATAGAGAAGAAGAAGAGTCGCCTTTTCCACAAAAAATGAAACCAACCTACTAGAAAGAAACAAAAGAGAGAAGAATAAGAGTCGCAATGGCGAGGAGCAAGAGCAAGATCAATAGCAGCGGATGGGCCGTTATCCCTAGGAGATTCTCTCGATGATACTGGTACTGTCGGGGATGCTGGCAAACGAGGTCATACGCAACGTGGCCTCAGTGTGCCGTTCGTGGTGGAAGGCACTCAGCGGTCCCTACTATTGGTCTAACATGGACTTGGATCAGTGGTTTCGCAGGCACCACCAAACCGTGGACATTGGTTTGACCGTAAAGAAGCTCGTGGCTCGCAGCACGAGAATTATACGGTCCTTCCGCATACAAGTTCGACGAAGCCGCATTCTCTTTTACATGTTATAGGCCTGTGCAAAATTTTGTTTTGTCTTCTTCTAATACAATATTTTTCTAATTAGAAAATTTTTGATCCTATGCATAAAGTTGTGAATTAAGATGTTTTTCCCTTTTTATAATACAGTGAGAAATTTCTAAGGGTGCTGCGCATTCCGAAGTGTGATGTGAGTGATGAAACTTTCGTGACACACTTGGAGTTTTTTTCGGTGCTGGAAGAACTCGACATTAGATACTGCCTCTATATCATGTCGACGAAAATATTTTCCACCTGCAAGTATTGCCAGCATCTGGTCAAGCTGAGGAGGAACATGCCCCCTCCATATTTTATGGTCAGGAACGGATTCGTACTGAACACGTTCAACGAGACGGAGGAAAAGGCCGTGGCCGATTCGATGCCGCATCTCGGGCACCTCGAGATGGGCTCATGCATGTTCAATGGAGACACGCTACGATTTATCATATGCAACTGTAAGGGTCTTCGCGTGCTCGACATACATGGGTGCTTCAACGTGTACCTCAACGAAGACCTCATGAACATTTGTGATTTAAAACAGACGTTTAAATAACCCTTTGATGATGTAATCCCAGGGGAACGTGGATACGAGATTTATAGTGATTTAGATATTATCAATAAGTCCTGGGGTGAATGGTTCTTCTGATATTAGCATGCAAGCATGCATTTCTTTATATTTTTCATATTTATATGATATCAGTATGTTATCCTCAATCCAATGGGTTATTAATGTTAAAGTGTTATTAATGTTTTTAGTGTGGGTATCATCTGAGCTATTGATATCCTTCATTTTGGAGAAATTGCAAAATTATCTAAATTATGTGACATTATGGGATTATGATGCCAAACTTGATTCCTTATGTCCCACAACTCAAGACCATGTGAAGATGAATTTTGGCGGTGCAATATAAAGTAAAGAATTTTAGCGGTGCAAATAGCCCTGATACTGACTGTATCAGTGCTTAACATTAATACAACATAAGTGTAATCATATCCAAGATATTTGTATGTTTCTCCACAAAACGATGATATTTTACCTTCTTCAAGATGAATTTTAGCGGTACAAAATCTACTACCATTCATTATAATTAAGGAGTGGTACAAATTCTACTGCCATTCACCATAAATAAGGAGTAGCCTGGGGGAGATACGAGGAAATTAGTTTCTTTTTCACAACCCTTCAAAATCTACTTATACAGCCATGCAAACAGCCAAACTATTCATCTTTTCCACCCTTCAAAACCAATTTATATAGACTAAAAACCAAACTAAACAGCCAAACTATTCATATTCACAACCCTTCAGAACAGTCTCAATGGAGAACAGCAAAACCAATATATGTGGCTGGGCCGCCATCCCCAAGAAGATCCTAGCCATGGTTTTGGTACTAGCGGAGATGTCGTCTGAGGAGGTTGCCCGTTTGTCTTTCGTTTGCCGGTCGCGGTGGAAGGTGCTGTACTGTCCCTACTTTTGGTTGGACGTCAAGTTGACTCAGTAGTGCTGCAGGGTTAACCTAACCTTGAAAATTGACGAGGCGGTGAACAAGCTAGTGGCGTGCAGTAAGGGGAACTAACCTCCCTCTCTGTTTACAAACTCGGTAAAGAGGCCTTCTCCTTTACTTCCTCAAGGCCAGTACATAATATTCTTAATCTATTTTGTTTCATAAGTTATAAGTTGTTAATTTTGAATTTTTTTGTTTTTCTGGTTATACCACTATTTATAATACATTGGTAAATTTTTAAGGGTCCTGTGAATGCCAATGAGCAACGTGAGTGATAAAATTTTGGAGGAACATTTAAAGTTTTTTCTGGTTCTGATATAACTCGACATCAGCTACTGCCTCCACATTACGTCTAAGGGCATCGAACTCATCGGAAGTCGTTGTCAGCGTCTAGTTACGCTGAAGAGGAACATGCCATCTCCGTATTTCATGATCATAAATGGATTCAAGAAGGAAACCATCGACAAGTCAGAGGCCATGGCCTCTTCGATGCCGCGATTCGAGCACCTCGAGATAAAGTTTGGCATGTTCGACGGCAACGAGCTGAGAGCTATCATGACGGAGTGCAAGGATCTTAGCGTACTCGACCTAAGTGGATGCTGGAATATGCGGCTAGATGGGGACCTCAAGGACATACATGGTTTGGTAGATTTTGTAAAGGATCCCTTCGAGGATCAGAACCTATGGGAGGGTGTGAACCACATCTGGGAGGAGGAGAACGATGTTTCACTTGACATCGGTGATAAACCGTGGTTGGATTACGAAATGTCATATGATTGTTCTGACTGTTAATATTAAATGATTATTCTTCTTTGCAAGGCTCTCTGTGTGCTAAACTATAAGACTATATGGGATTATGATTGAATCTAATATTTCTTTAGCCCGTATCATAAATGTTTATGATGCGAGCTAAATGTGTTGGCTAAGATCGAAAAATGTGTTGCCACATTTTTAACAAGGTTATTGAGACTTGGGTTTGGTTTGGTTTGCACACTCTATAAATTAGACTCAAAATTTCATGATAATTTGGCTTTTATTAAATCTTTACATCGATTAGATTGTTAGTTTGATTTTGCTTTCGTTAAATATTTACATAGTTTAGACTCAAAATTCCATGAAAATTTGAACTTGAATAACGTTTTGGTCTATAATTTGTTTCCTTCGGATTTATATTATTTAAATATATTCTAATGCATGTTTAAATCATATAGGCTGCAAAAGAAAAGGACTCAAAATTAGTTTAGATTAATCATATTGAGATTTGGTTATGTATTAAACCAGATTAAATTTGATTATAATTAGAATTCTTAATTTTTATAAGATTAGGTTGTTAATTTGATTTGCATTGCATTAAATCTTTACATAGATTGGACTCAAAATTATAAATTAGGTTTAATATTTTGTATATATATTATATTTAAATTATGGTAGATTATATTTTATTAGATTTTAATTATATAAAATAATTAATAAATCTAGATTAGATCAAATATGGTAGTTATCTGCTACATAATATGGTATCAAATATAAATCAAATATTTATATTATATCAAATATAAAATAATAAATAAATTTGGCCATTTAATTTAAATTATGTTAGTTTTCTACTACATAATGTGGTATCAAATAAGTTTGGTTGTATTGTAAATAATAATTTTTTAGAATAAGTTTGGTTGTAGTGTTATGTGGATTTATTATAACATTTTATGTAGATATCTTAAAAAAATGCTATAAACAATGGTCAAACGTGTTGCTTACCCCTAGATTACACGACAAATTGGTCGGAGGATAGTAGGTTAATTATATTCAAACACTCACAAAAATTTTGTTTTGGTCATCCTATTTTGTGCAGCCATACAGTGGAAGCCTGATTGAATGATATTTAGATTTTCTTCCATAATATAATAAGACTTTTAAAACGACTCAAAAGTTAAATTTGTTAACTTGTTTTTTTTAGGCCCTTGATAAAGACACTACAAAAAAGACTCGGGGCTAGCCCAATTCTTTTTATAAATTTTTCACTAGAAATTTTACTTATGGCTAGCACAAAAATATATTTAGGACTAGCCTTGTGTAAAATTTTGAGTGAAAAATTTATAATAAAAATTCCCCCAACCAAAATATGAGGAAAAAAATTTCCCCCACCAAAAAATAGTTTTTGGGCTAGCCTTTTTAAAGATCAAATAACCTTCCCTCTTCGTTTCCCAGACCCTCGTCCAAAACCCTCCCAAAATCAAAACCTACTAAAATTCCCCCCCAAAAAAAAAATAAAGGAAAAAATTCCAGCCAAAAATCAAGAGAAGAAACCTTTTCCAGAGGGGAGGTTATTACGATCAAGGACGATACCACTGGCCGTAGCTACAGCGGAAGAGGTCGCAGTGGAAGAGTCGACATCGGCAGCTGCATCAATGGCTGCAGAGGCAGCAGCAGAGGCCGCAAAGGCAGAGGCAACGACGATAGAGGCCGCAAATAAAGAGGCGGGGAGGCCGCAAAGGCAAAGAAGATAGCGATTCCAAAGTTGAGGTATTTACACGAAAGGAAGGAAGCACTGGCTAGAGCTGCAGCGACAGAGTCCGCAAAGAAATATGCGACAGAGGTAGAGGCTGCATTGCTCGCAGCGACATCGAAAGAGGCAGAGAATGCAATTAAAGCAGCTGCAGCAGCAGAGCCGCAAAGATAGAGGCTGCAGCGGCAGAGGCCACATCAAAGGAAATGAGACCGGCTATTTCAAAGTCAAATGAGACACATGATTTCGAATCCAAATTCGATGCAGAGAAAACAACAAGCAAGAAGAGAAAATCTATTTTTGAAACAGACTCTGAAGAGTCAACTTTTACAAAACGACGGCCAACTCGATCGAAGGCAAAGTTGGCCGTTGATACAGAGTCAACATTGGACTCGGAGTCTAATGCACCAGACTCAGACTCGAAGGATTTTGAATCCTCATCAGAGGAGGAAGATGCAGAGGAGGAGCCATCTGCCAAGAACTCTAAGAAGATAGGAAAGGTACCCATTTTTATTGACTCTAAATCTAAAAAGAGTTTTAAAAAATATTTTAAGAAAATGGTTGTTATACCTGAATGAGCCATTAAGATGGCTGATGTTGAACATGATGGTTTCCTAGATATTTTAAAATTCTATCAGTTAGAAAAACTGAACAAATCCTGCCTTGTGAAACCTAATTGGACAATAGTCCATAAACTTTACTCAAATCTGAGGGCTGACATTGAAAAAGAAGAAGTGTCTAAACAACTAGTATTTCTGAGAGGGAAACATATGCATTTAATTGCTGGTGTCATCAATGATTTTTATGGGTTCGATCCAGTTGCTGATTTTGATATGAAGGATATAGATAATGTGTTCTTCCCAGATGCTTTTTATGAGATGACTAGTAAATCGGTTGGTGTCAAGGGCCAACAACATATATACAAAGATGAATTGAAAACTTCGTATAAATTGTTGCATGCCTACATATGTTAGATACTGAACGCTACTGGACACGATAGTTCCATCCATCATGATAGAGTAAAGTTTCTTTATTATATGGGGACGAAAAGAAGGATGTATATAGGTTGTTACATGTTTAGTAGAATAATATATTTTGTAGGAAGATCGACTGTAAGGACAACTCTCCATTTTAGGGGACCATTTTAGGGGATTTATATGCTCCCTGGCTGCTAAACATGGTGTCCCAAGCTTAACAGGGGATGTTTATTTCAATAACTGAGGATCCATAAAAAAAATTGACTTTCAGTCGATTGTTAAGACAATAAGAAGACTCTTCTCTTCCACAATCTAGCCATCCACCAACTCAGGAACCATCAAACAAACCATCAACATCCAGAAGACAAACCACCAAGGACAAGGTGGAGATCTGTACAATTTGGTTGCTGTAAACTTTGAGAAAGGATTCATCGAGATGAAGACTATATCAGACACACACAAATTGATTCTGGATAGGATGAATCAGCTAGAGGCAGAATTAGTGGAAGAAGAAGAATGAAATTATTTTTAGGTATTGAGAAATAATATTGTTAATTTTACTTTACATTTTTGTTTCTTATTCTACTACTAGACTCTTGATGATTCTGTAATATAATAGACACGTTGATACTCTAATGTTAGAATGATAAGTCTCCATCCAGAATTAGCTCAGTAGTGATGGATATCAACTTATTTGGACATGGGTTTTTTTTTTATCTCAATCTGGAAATTTGCATTGAAAATGGAAAGATAAGGTTACATTGAAAATGACATTATAAGTCTTCATTCTTTTTCCATTATAGTCTTCCTATTTACCTGCTACTCTGTTACTAACTGATCTAGCTATCCATGCTAGATTATTTTCTTGGCTGACTTCTAAGTTTGCTTGCTAACTGTATATACTTGCTAATACTATGATATCAGTATCATCACTAAAGAAGCAATTCATGGAATCATTTGTATTTGAATTAAGGCTACAATTATTACTGTGTACATTGTATACACTTGTGAGCTTCAACTCAGCTAAACAGAATGTTCATCTCTGATGCCTAAGGATATAGCAACACTTGTTGGCCCCTATAATCTATATTAAATACTCTAGGACAGAAGCACATGGTCTTGAATCAAAGCTACTCTGGATAATAGTTAATATTATACTGATACTCTGCTACTAGATGCTCTGATACTTGTACTAATACTGTCCAATTGCACCCTGAAATGGTGATTTAGGACTGAACAGATGATGGTCCAATGTATGTACAGAGTGGAAATGCCTCAAGGCATGTAATGTATGTCTGATACTAGAGGTAGGACTGAGCTGGAACACTCCCTCAATCAGTGATATTTGGTATTATAAGCATGAGCACACTGCTATAATATAGGTTGTCCTTAAGGGCAAGCCAGACACTTAAACTTGCTTGGTATCCTGACACTCGAGAGAGTCCTTGAGAGTAACCTAACACTTGAGCTAAATGGAGAATGTACTCACTACTCAGTGATTGATACAAAATGGGGTCGTATCATAGAAGCCGCACTGTGCACATTGACACTCTAATGTTAGAACCTGTAGTGTGCACATTGATACTCTTATGTTAGAACACACACTGTGGACATTGATACTCTAATGCTAGTGCTCACTTTGATACTTCTATTTATGTTTCTGGATGTCATTTCTATATATACAGTGAGTCCATATTGACTATAATTTCTTATTCCGGCCCTCAAGGTGTAGGTGAATGAGATTTTGAGGAAGAAGAAAAAAAAGAAAAAAAAGAAGATGATGAAGATGGAGATAAAGATTAATCTTTTGAGTTTTGAAACTTTTATTTCAATTTAGATTGTAATATTTGAATTGTAACATGGTTCTGAATATTTGTTGGTCTTGGCGATAAAACTCGATTTTGTGTTTGAAAAATTATAAATTAAAACTTTCGGTTGTACTAAGCACCGTTGGGGTGCATGGTTCGTACTCTGTTTGGAAAATTGTAATATGGTCTTGAAATCGGAGTTGGTCTGATATTTGTTTGGATTATTGTAATGTGAATTATGCAGGTTCTATGTTGAACTACTAACGTAGATTGTGTAGATTAGTGTAACGTGGCGGAATGAAGTTTACTTAACTTGATTATGATTTGTTTGGTTGAAGCATTTATATTTGTTTGTATGAATCATCTAAACATTAATTTAGCTAAGTTGTATGCATTCATTTGATTTGCAGTTGGCCTTCATAGATGTTTTTTATTTTTTGGTGTTTTCCTTTGATTTGCAGATGGCCTTCACAGATTTGATGAGTCCTGGGTGCATTCCTAGGATTTATAGTTGGCCTTCATTCTAGGTGCATTCCTAGGATCACTAAAACTTTGTTTGATTAGAATATGTATTGCTTTCTGTAAATAATCAGTGCATCGATGCCATCGGTATGAATTCGATGTCAGTGTAATCCATAATATAATCCTACATGTTCATCCCTTGTTATTGCTGAAGCAAAGTATGTAATGTAAGAAAAATTCTATTGGATAGTAGGTTAATTAAATTCAAACACTCGCAAAAAATTTGTTTTGGTCACCCTATTTTGTGCAGCCATACAGTGGAAGCTTGATTAAATGATATTCAGATTTTCTTGAACATGCTTTAATATTAAATAAATAAATGATATTGAGATTAGATTGACCATGCTTTAATATTTTTCTCAATAGGATAGTGGGTTCATAATATTCATTAAAAGTCAAAATTATGTTATTTGCTTAAATTTTTGATAAATGATATTAAAATTAACGTAAAAATTCGAATATACTTTAGAAAATGATATTAAAAATACTGTAAATATTAGAAAGATGGTTAATATGACAAAATGTTACAATAAAAAATCTCCAGGGAGGTCTGCCTTGAAGACGTGGGCCTCGGGGGTCTCTTTCCAGTCGATATGGGGGTTGGCGAAGGCTGCAGTCGTCTCACTCGAACGAGAAATGGGGAGTGCTGCTGATAGGAGGAGGAAGCCCTCGAAGGGGTCCCACAAGTCCAACGACAAGGGATCGAAGATCCTCGAACCGAACCTAAATGGAACTAGCGACATCTCTTCTGTAAACTCCCAAAATTTTTGAATTTTATTTTATATTTTCTTTTATTGTTTGTTATTACAAACATAGCTATAGTTATGGTAAAATTTTGCTACGCACATTGACTAGACAATAAGGCATGGCTAGTGTAGTCATACACCCTGATTAGTCTACTATCTTTAACCCCTATTTTTCTAGAAAATTTATTATATTCTGCATAAATATTTTATGGCATTTGTTATTTATTTAATAAGTTATTAAATAGTTATATTATTTTTCCTTATTATTCAAAAACTAGCAACCATTTTATCTATAGTATTTTGCTTTCAACAATTTGGACTAAAAGTATTTTTTATTAGGTTAATAAAATTTTAAGGATTATTTCCTGTATTATATAGTGATATATATGTATGCTATATATTTTAGATTTAAATTAAATATATTATAAATAATAAATATTTTGTTCATGTCTTGCGAAATGAGAGGCTTTTGCATAAATAACTCTTATATTATTGTAAAATGAAATTATAGATTTTTCTATAACTCTATTTGAATTTTGAATGAGTTTATATTAAGTTACTTATATGTATATATATATATATATATATATATATATATATATATATATATATATATATATATATATAAACAAAAAACAAATATTTACCTTCAATTTATCGCGAGATATAGAAATCTCGCGATATGACCAAACCCCCCTGAACCCGACAGTAAGGAGTAGAAAAATTTCCGATTTCTTATCGATTGGAAATCATCAAGTTCTGATCGAATCAACCCAGATAAAATTTCGTGCAATCCCAACCATATAATCTCTAGGATTGTACAAAATCTATTCTAAATTTAGATTTAAATTTGATGAGTAAATTCACCAAAGATTCGAAAATATATGTATAGAAACATATATGAATTCGCAAGGGATCCTTCAGGAAACCTATCGAAATCCTTCTCGTGGACTTCCTCCTCAAACCCCCTGTCTTCCTCTCCCTCCCGTACGCAGTTCCGACCCATCTTCACCGTCGGTGACCGCCGGAGCAGCGCCGCCGACGCAGTTGACGACCAAGGAAACAGGACATCCCCTATTTTGTTCCAGACAAGGTACCCTCCCTCACCATCTCAGATCTTCGTGCACAATTGAAATTTCTCGATTCTTCGAGTTGCCGTAGATAGCCCACCTGACCCTTTAGACATCCCACCTAGTAATACCCCGTGCTATCAATCCATCGGGACGAGAAATTTACTCGAAAAACTCACGAAAACTGTGTTTTAGACAGTTTGAACACAGTCCAACCATCCATGTTAGAAGCCATAAATTGATCAATCCTGTAAGAATTTTGTAAAACTAATTGAACAATATTCTAGACAACATATAGCACTTCAAATACCTTCTTTTACTTTAATTTTTCCTTCATTGAATGAAAAGATTTTCGAACCCAAAGATCGAGAAAAACTGTTTTTGAAAACAATAAAAATTTAAAAAATTAACCGATACGGCGTGCGCCCCGACAAACCGGGCAACGTGGTCAGGCACTATACACATCGAAAGGCGCGTATGGATGTTACCGACGAGTGGGAACTGACGGGACTCGATTTCGTTGTGTGTGCGCGACAAAATCAGTACGTATTCGTCGAGATACCCCCGTATCGACGTTTTATAAACTTGACCATAACTTTGTACACATTTGTCATATCGAGACGAAACTTACGCCATCAGGACCGTATCATTTTTCTGGTCATGTATGCCAAGTTTGGTCCGATTCAGAGAAGGTCAAACCAGAATGCCAAATTGGCGGGCCCGCGACCCTCTCTAACGGGTGATTTTGTGCACGGCCTGCCGGAATCTAACTTTGGACATACGGTTGGGTTCGTCTCCTCAAACCGGATCCGTAGACATATAGTTTGACGACTTTAGAGATCGTAGGTTCTGGCACATATTTCGGTACAGAACGGGTCCAACGACGGACATCGTTTTGACCCGAAATTACGATTTTGCCTCTGTTCCAGAATTAGAATTTTGGACAGGCATTTCCTAGGTATTTCTTTTATGCCAAATCTGTTCGTGATATTTATTTCAGTATCCGAGGTCGTTCGTAAAAGTTGGCTTTCAGTGCTTCTCTATTCTGACGATTTGAGTTACCAGGCGTCGCCATTCTGCACACTACCTCCTGGCAAGATACCTTGCCACCAACTGTTTATTTATTTTAGCTCATATTTCATGCATTATTTATTATTTTCTTTATGCAAAATAAACTGTGATACATGGCACAACTTGTTAGAACTTACTGTTCAGTTATATTTCCTGCTATGTATTATTTTCTTACACATTAAACTTAGAGTTAAGGGACCACCCTGTGTGTGTTGCATTCATAGGCCTTGACATATTTGTAGCACGAAGTTATGAGTCACATATAGTACTCGGACATGCGTGATTGGCTGGCCACCGGTACGTATAAGTCGTGCGATAGGAATAACCGCTAATAGATGTTGCATGCATAGTTTGACTTTGCGGTTAATAGAGGGTTTGTGTTATGGATACAACATAGTAGGCATTGGGCGGGGAGGACAATTTCTTAGCATATGGGCTTCGATGCGCTTTTCCTTTTGTAACCGTGAGCTCCGCCGGAGACGCGGGTCAGCTTACCCATGATTACTGATGGCAACTGACGTTCTGCAGAACGTTATGCTCTTATTGATTGGCCTTCTGGTGCCCCAAGGGGGGACTATGTCGATCCTATTTAGCCAGGGCCCATGCGCAGGAAGGATTGTTCTTAACTACATTTCACTTAGAACGGTTAGACACCTTTATCCGTTAGATATGAGTACTTTTGGTTTGGGTACTTGTATCTGACCGTGGCTTGGAACAATAACTTGTCGCGGATTAGTTCGTCACATATTATCCTTGTTTGGTTGTAGGTGTGGCTTACTACTTCGATGAGAAGGTATTGAACCTTGTTGGGGTCCGGATACAATATTGGATTCATAGCGTGGAAAGATACGTCATCGTAAATTAGTTTACCATCTCATGTCCTTGTTTGGTTGGAGGGATGGTAAGCTAGTTCAATGGGTATGTATTGGACCATGTTATGATCTGATCTTACTTATTCTTATTGAGCAGTATTTATTCAGTTTATGTGGCATATTCTTTTTTATCTTGTTACGTCCCTCTGAGGACCTGGTGATCTCTCCAGGTATAGGTGTGCAGGGCTTTCCGCAGGAGTATGGCTCCGGTGTAGACTCATCCTTCACGCTCGAGCGAGTCGTTCCTTCTGACCACAGCTGTCCCTATTGGGTCGAGGAGCCTATTTAGTCATTATTTCTTATTCTATTTATCTTAGAGGTTGGACTCTATTTCCTTTCAGTTTATTCTAGTGCCAGTAGTAGATTTGTCTCCGCCCGGTCAACCATTATATTTTGACATTTACTTTGATTATGAGATTCCATTTTCTTTATATTTACTGTGGATGAGATTAGCTTTTACCTGTGACTGTCTGTTATTATTATTCACAAAATAGCTTATGTGTATATTTGAGATTTCCATATATTGGAGTATATCTCGTATATATGCAGCTGGCATGCTATGTTCCTAGTCCTACGTATTTTGGGACTGGGGCGTTACATGTTTTTGTGGTGGCCCTTGCAGGTCAAGATAAATTGTTTGGTTACTTTACCGTACCAAGCAAGCCTGCGTATAGGATTAAAAATTTAGGATCTCATCCACATATCTGACCTTCTATCTCGCCTTCATTTCGAACTCCCGAATGTCTATCTTGATTGCTTCTTGCTTGTATTATTCTTCCGTAAACCTTTATCCCTCTATCGTGCGTACTAGGTCGTCATGTTCCACCATTCAATCACAGTACTAGTTCAACTCCTATAAGTTGGGTAGGAAGCCTCACAACCTAACTTTCTTGACTTTAACCAAGGCCTTAGACAAGAAGACAGTAGGACGACTGCATAGGCACGAATATCGAACACGACTTAGATTCTTAAGTAGCTTAAGCTATTTATATTTTCTTTCATCATTATCTTACGTATTTGTAATTGAACTACCTTGACTAATGTTGCTATTATAGCCTAGTTTTGCGAGCTTACTCTCTCATCGAGCTTGTTCAGGACATATGTTTTATCGTGGGCGTCCACGAATACATTGTCTTATCAGAACTGGTGTATTATGGTCTGATCAACCATAGTGCATTTGGTTCATATTTTGCATGATTTTACGTGGATCAAGATATGGTTAGCTTAACATATTCGCCTTCTAGGATCTTATCCACGTGTTATTGACATTTTGAATTCTTTATTAAACTCTCTTTCAATTGCTTGACTCAAAACCTATCTGAATCTATTCTAACATTGCCCTTATCTTCGTGCCAGCAATATGACTCTACACAGCGGACCCACCTCTACCCTAGCCATCACATCTGGTGATGCAACTCTCCAGGAAGAACAGGTTTCCCCAATGACCCCGGTGACTCCGTATCAGCTAGAGCCACAACAAAATACCACGAACCCATCGACGGTGCAGCAGGAAGCCCGAATGCCCCAAGTCGGCCAGGTTGAGCAAACTACTGCAGTACCACCGAGAGAGACTGCACCATCCCCATTGCCTCAGCAGTTTTCACCACAGCTCGGACCCCAACTGCATCCACTGCCGACTGATGCGGACCCGACCACCCAGTTTATGTATGCTATGCTACAATCTCAGTGGCAACAAATGGAACTGTTGAGGCAGAGTATGATGACCTACTTAGCTAGACCTCCACCACCAGCCCCGGTACCAGATCCAACTCCAGCTCCACAGCCATATCTGGGCTCCATTACAGACTTTATCGACATGGGGCCTAAGAGTTTTAAGGGTACCGAGGGTCCCTTAAAAGTTTTCGCATGGCTTATCAGCACCGAGAAATACTTGAAGGCATCCCAGTTGCCAGCACATGATTGGTTGACAGTGGACTTACTCTTAGAAGACAATGCTCACCACTGGTGGAAGGCTGAAGAAAGACGACTGGGCACTGGGATCACATGGAAGGAGTTTTATGACCTCTTCTATGAGAGACTCTTCCCCATCCATGTTCGAGATGCTCTCTATGACCAGTTCCTTCATCTGAGGCAGGAGAACATGTCGGTAGATGAGTACGATGTAGAGTTCAGTCGTTTGAGTAGATTTGGTACGGCATTAATCCCGATAAAGCTGGAGAAGGCAAGGAGATTCCATCAGGGGCTCACACCAGAACTTAAGGCTTTCACTACTACACAGTCTCGAGTCTCTCATACAGCTGTCTTGAAGGAAGCACGTACCCAGGAGCTCCTTCGTAAGGAACAGCAGGCACAGAGACGCCCCACACCGGTAGCTGTACCAGTTAGGGCGACTCAAGGTGGACCAACCAGGAGGCCTATAGGACAGTACCAGCAGAGGCCCACACCCTATCAGAAGCCCACCTGTAATTACTGCGGAAAGAAGGGCCACATTCGATATGGATGTCGGATTCGTCTTGGCTTATGCTTGAGGTGCGGATCAGAACGACATCGGATTATCGATTGTCCCGAGCCGTCAAGGCAAGGGCAAGCATTTACCATGGCTGTGGTAGACCCCCATTCTGAGATTAGAGATCTGACAGGTATTATTCTACTATTATTTATTTAAGTCATGGCTTAGCATTTGAGCAATACATTCCTTAGCATGGTCATCACGCATGAGCACTATCTTCGACACCCTTAGGAATATCATGACTATAGTTTAGCAAGCTTATAAATAAGACTCTTGGCTTCATCGTTAGAATTCTGGAATGACGTGCCTTAAAAACCTGTGCCTCCGTCGACAACACTCGTATACCCTAGATATGAGGAATCACCCAATCTCTAAGATACATTCCGTGACTTTGATGTTTGAAGCACAACATTAGTCATTTTCTTCCAACAACCTTCACCTACATAGACTAGATAAGCCACTCCACCCACATGACATACGTGTCCCACACAAACCCACCATCCTATACCCCATTTCAACTACACCACATGTATGACATATTTTTCTTATAAAAACCACTGATGCCTATTTTCGTCCCAATTGATTTCTACCGTGTAATATAGGTACATTTCTGCAAACGAACTAAATAACCATGACCCATGTAAGACTAAGAATGCCCTATCTTGTAGAAAATTATGGCAGTTCAAAATTTTATTATGACTATCTCCACCCTCTTTCTAGAGACCAAGTTACGAAGTGACTACTTGCTCTCCCGTAGTATTCAGCCTCACTATATTCTTCCATTAAGATTTATGGTTATATTTTTATATTAAGTTTTATTTTAATTTCAAGGATGAAATTTTTATAAGTTCGGTAGGATGTAAACTCCCAAAAATTTTGAATTTTATTTTATATTTTCTTTTATTGTTTGTTATTATAAACATAGCTATAGTCATGGTAAAATTTTGCTACGCACATTTACTAGACAATAAGGCATGGCTAGTGTAGTCATACACCCTGACTAGTCTACTATCTTTAACCCCTATTTTTCTAGAAAATTTATTATATTCTGTATAAATATTTTACGGCATTTGTTATTTATTTAATAAGTTATTAAATAGTTATATTATTTTTCCTTATTATTCAAAAACTAGCAACCATTTTATCTATAGTATTTTGCTTTCAACAATTTAGACTAAAAGTATTTTTTATTAGGTTAATAAAATTTTAAGGATTATTTCCTGTATTGTATAGTGATATATATGTATGCTATATATTTTAGATTTAAATTAAATATATTATAAATAATAAATATTTTGTTCATGTCTTGCGAAATGAGAGGCTTTTACATAAATAACTCTTATATTATTGTAAAATGAAATTATAGATTTTTCTATAACTCTATTTGAATTTTGAATGAGTTTATATTAAGTTACTTATATGTATATATGTATATATATATATATATATATATATATATATATATATATATATATATATATATATATATATATATATATATATGTATATATATAAACAAAAACAAAAAATTTACCTTCAATTTATCGCGAGATATAGAAATCTTGTGATATGACCAAACCCCCTGAACCCGACAGTAAGGAGCGAAATTTTTTTCGATTTCTGATCGATTGGAAATCATCAAGTTCTGATCGAATCAACCCAGATAAAATTTCGTGCAATCCCAACCATATAATCTCTAGGATTGTACCAAATCTATTCTAAATTTAGATTTAAATTTGATGAGTAAATTCACCCAAGATTCGGAAATATATGTACAGAAACATATATAAATTCGCGAGGGATCCTTCAGGAAACCTATCGAAATCCTTCTCGTGGACTTCTTCCTCAAACCCCCTATCTTCCTCTCCCTCCCGCGCGCAGTTCCGACCCATCTTCACCGCCGGTAACCGCCGGAGCAGCGCCGCCGGCGCAGTTGACGACCAAGGAAACAGGACATCCCCTGTTTTGTTCCAGACAAGGTACCCTCCCTCACCATCTCAGTTCTTCACGCACAATTGTAATTTCTCGATTCTTCGAGTTGCCGTAGATAGCCCACCTGACCCTCTAGACATCCCACCTAGTAATATCCCGTGCTATCAATCCATCGGGTCGAGAAATTTACTCGAAAAACTCACGAAAACTGTGTTCTAGACAGTTCGAACACAGTCCAACCATCCATGTTGGAAGCCATAAATTGATCAATCCTGTAAGAATTTTGTAAAACTAATTGAACAATATTCTAGACAACATATAGCACTTCAAATACCTTCTTTTAGTTTAATTTTTCCTTCATTGAATGAAAAGATTTTCGAACCCAAAGATCGAGAAAAACTGTTTTTGAAAACAATAAAAATTTAGAAAATTAACCGATACGGCGTGCACCCCGACAAACCGGGCGACGTGGTCGTGCACTATACGCATCGAAATGCGCATATGGATTTTATCGACGTGTGGGAACTGATGGGACTCGATTTCGTTGTGTGTGCGCGACAAAATCAGTGCGTATTCGTCGAGATACCCCCGTATCGACGTTTTGCAAACTTGACCATAACTTTGTACACATTCGTCGTATCAAGACGAAACTTGCGCCATCAGGGCCGTATCGTTTTTCTGGTCCTGTATGCCAAGTTTGGTCCGATTCTGAGAAGGTCAAACCGGAACACCAAATTGGCGGGCCCGCGACCCTCTCTAACGGGCGATTTTGTGCACGGCCCGCCGAAATCCAACTTTGGACATACGGTTGAGTTCGTCTCCTCAAACTAGATCCGTAGACATGTATTTTGACAACTTTAGAGACCGTAGGTTCTGGCACGCGTTTTGGTGCAGAACGGGTCCAACGGCGGACATCGTTTTGACCCGAAATTACGATTTTTCCTCTGTTCCAGAATTAGACTTTTGGACAGGCGTTTCCTAGGTATTTCTTTTATGCCAAATCTGTTCGTGATGTTTATTTCAGCATCCGAGGTCGTTCGTAAAAGTTGGCTTTCAGTGCTTCCCTATTCTGACGATTTGAGTTACCAGGCGTCGCCATTCTGCACACTACCTCCAGGCAAGATACCTTGCCACCAACTGTTTATTTATTTTAGCTCATATTTCAGGCATTATTCATTACTTTCTTTATGCAAAATAAACTGTGACACATGGCACAACTTGCTAGAACTTACTGTTCAGTTATATTTCCTGCCATGTATTATTTTCTTACACATTAAACTTAGAGTTAAGGGACCACCCTGTGTGTGTTGCATTCATAGGCCTTGACACATTTGTATCACGAAGTTGTGAGTCACATATAGTAATCGGACATGCGTGATTGGCTGGCCACCGGTACGTATAAGCCGTGCGATAGGAATAACCGCTAATAGATGTTGCATGCTTAGTTTGACTTAGCAGTTAATAGAGGTTTTGTGTTGTGGATACAACATAGTAGACATTGGGCGGGGAGGACAATTCCTTAGCGTATGGGCTTCGATGCACTTTCCCTTTTGTAACCCGTGAGGTCCGTCGGAGACGCGGGTCAGCTTACCCATGATTATTGACGGCCACTGACGTTCTGTGGAACGTTATGCTCTTATTGATTGGGCCTCTGGTGCCCCAAGGGGGGACTATGCCGATCCTATTTAGCTAGGGCCCATGCGCAGGAAGGATTGTTCTTAACTACATTTCACTTAGAACGGTTAGACACCTTTATCCGTTAGATATGAGTACTTTTGGTTTGGGTACTTGCATCTGACCGTGGCTTGGAACAATAACTTGTCGCGGATTAGTTCGTCACATCTTGTCCTTGTTTGGTTGTAGGTGTGGCTTACTACTTCGATGAGAAGGTATTGAACCTTGTTGGGGTCCGAATACCATATTGGATTCATAGCATGGAAAGATACGTCATCGTGAATTAGTTTTCCATCTCCTCTCCATGTTTGGTTGGGGGGATGGTAAGCTAGTTCAATGGGTGTGTATTGGACCATGTTATGATCTGATCTTACTTATTATTATTGAGCAATATTTATTCAGTTTATGTGGCATGTTCTTTTTGTATCTTGTTACGTCCCTCTGAGGACCTGGTGATCTCTTCAGGTATAGGTGTGCAGGGCTTTTTGCAGGAGTATGGCTCCGGTGTAGACTCATCCTTCATGCTTGAGCGAGTCGTACCTTCTGACCACAGCTGTCCCTATTGGATCGAGGAGCTTATTTAGTCATCATTTCTTATTCTATTTATCTTAGAGGTTGGACTCTATTTTCTTTCATTTTATTCTAGTGTCGGTAGTGGATTTGTCTCCGCCCGGTCAACTATTATATTTTGACATTTACTTTGATTATGAGATTCCATTTTCTTTATATTTATTGTGGATGAGATTAGCTTTTACCTGTGACTGTCTGTTATTATTATTCACAAAACAGCTTATGTGTATATTTGAGATTTCCATATATTGGAGTATATCTCGTATATATGCAGCTGGCATGCTACGTTCCTAGTCCTACGTATTTTGGGACTAGGGCGTTACATCTTCGCCGATGAAATGAATTGATATTTTACAGCTATGTATGAACTCGAGTTTCTTTGTTAATCTTTGTTTCCAATACAGAGCTCATGGAGACGATGTCAATGTATTTATAGTGGAGATTCGGATGTCCTGGAGTGTTCGAGTCAATATCAACTCTCCATAGCCATCCCTCCTCCCTCTCCACCATTTCTAGCATTTTCTCTTACTCCTCTCGCGTCTTCCGGAACGAGCCTAAATTTACACCACCACCAGCCTGCCCGATCCATAAACATCTAATAGTTCCAAAAGCTCAACTATGGAAATTCTCTCTCTTGCTAGTGTACAATATCCAATAAATTATGGTAATCTAGGAGGAGGTTTTTTAATAAAGTGAGCAGGTTAATATGACTTGCTATATCAGGTAAAGCCAAAGTCAAACTAAACACCTTTCAAAATTTTCAACGCAATTGTTTGGGATGTATTCATATATCCCATGTATTGTAGAAGGACTCATATGTAACGCACCAGTCCCATAATACATAGGACTAAGTACGTCAGCATGCCAGCTGCACATATACGAAGAATACACCAATATGTGGTATCCTCATATTTGTACATAAGCTGTAAATGATATAACATGATAAGCCACAATATAAATCTCATCCACTGCTCAACTCAAAATGAATAATAAGTCTCAATAATAAGAGAAATCAAGAGATAGCCGGTGGACATACCCACTCCAAACAGCTATGAAAAATAGTCTCAACTAAATGGAGTCCAACCTCTTCAAAATAAAAAATAAAGATAAAAGCTGTCCACTACATAGTCTCAGATAATAAAGAGGAAAACTAAGTATCAGTGGGAGAGGCCTCGTTATCGATGTAAGAAGGATCCAAAGTTGCTCTGTACTCCTGGGGATAGTCCTGCTCGTCTAATCCTGGAGAGATCACCAGGTCCTCAAAGGGACGTAACAAGATACAAAAAAAATATGCCGAAATAACTGAATGTGAAAATATGCCACTATGACACTACACATTTTCCTAACCGTCTATGTGAGATGCACTTTGAGGACAACGTTCTACTCATGAGCTGTAGGATCATGCAAGTAATAAAGAGTGGCCGTCAAGTAGCGCTCATCCGAGACACTATCGGCAGGGCAGCAAGTAGCGCTCATCCGAGTCACTACCAACCCATAAATGTGTGTAAAAAATAAATGTAGCCCCTACGCTAGTAGCTGTCACCTCCCCCAATGCTCTTATCCTTGATGTATCCACAACCTGTCCAGTTGGCAACTGCTATGGCTTCTAACTCGACTCACTAATAGCCGTTACCTCCTATCTGTCGCACGTCCCATACGTATCGATGGCTAGTCGAGTACGCAGGTCCGTGTCCTATATGTACTCACTTATCACGTGATACACATGTATCAAGGCCATAGGGAATATGAAAATATCCCACTTTCATCAGGTGGTCAACCGACACTAGGTCGATATGCATAATAAAGTATAAAATAACGAAAATGACTAAATCTAGTCGTCCGCACCCAAGTGTGACTTGGACGCACGATATAAACAACATGACAAATAAGAGAAATAAATATGCCATAATAAAATATACTAAAAATAAATGAGCACAATCAGAATCTATGGCAAGGTATACTTGCCTTCGGTGCGAGGAGTGCAACTCCAACTGTCACAAGCGTCAACACAAAACTCACAAATCACAGATGACTCCGGATGCTGAAACAAACATCAAAAATATTTTTGGTGAAAAATATATACCTAGGAAATGCCTGTCCAAAAGTAAATTTCTAGAACAGGGGCAAAATCATAATTTTAGGGCAAAAACGATGTCCGCCGTTGGACCCGCTTTGCAACGAAATGCGTGCCAGAACCTATGGTCTCTAAAGTCGTCAAACTATATGTCTACGGATTTGGTTTTCTCAGACGAACTCAACGGTAAGTCCAATTTTGGATTCTGATGAGCCGTGCACAATTTCGTCCGTTGGATCGGGTCACGGGCTCGCCAAATAGGCATTCCAATCGACCTTCTCAGAATCGGACCAAACTTGGTATACAAGACCAGAAAATTGATACGGTCCTGCTGGCGCAAGTTTCGTCTCGATTTGACGAACGTGCTAATTAGAAATTCTGCAAATAGGTCGATACGGTAAATTTCGACGGATACGCATCAAATTCGTCGCGCACACGCGACCAATTTGAATTCCGTCAAAGCCCACACGTCCAGGAAGTCGATATGCACCTTTCGATGCTTTTGGTTCGCGTCCACATCGCCCGGTTTGGCGGGACGCACGTCGTATCGAGGAGATTTTTTTAATTTTTTTTAGTTTTGAACACAAGTTTTTCTTAAATTTTGAAATCAAATAACTGGGCGCATAATTGATGAAATCGGGAAATACAAAAAGGGTTTGAATCTCGTATATGTTGTCTATAATTATAATCAAATATGTTTTCGAAACTGTCAATGGATTTCTTAGGAATAGCCTTCCAAATCGTGGGTCTGTAGGATTTTGGGGTCTGTCGAATGTGTCATTTCTATCTAACTTTCAGAGATTTTCTCGAGCAATACATCTCGACAATGCCCGGTCTATTTGAAGGGCATCGAAGAGGGTCATATGGGATTTCAGTAGAACTTCTTAGATCGAGAATCGATCGAACAAAATTAAAAAAAATGGGAGAGAAGTTGGGTACCTGGAGTCGGATGGAACAGGGGTGCCCTGTTGTTGTCGGTTTGGGGCGGCTTTATCGGCAGTGCGGCGGCTACCAATGGCGCACAGGCGGCCGGGGTCGTGCGCGGGAGTGTCGGCGCCGCTCGAGTGTGGAAGGTTGGGGTCAGGGATGGGTTTTTGATGGTAAATTTGAAGAACCCTATTTCTTTCCTTCGCTTATATAGGAACTTTAAATCTTATTTAATGTCTGGTTTGTGATCCGAAGGGAGCTAGGATTTGATCAAATTTTTGGCAAATTAGAGGAGGATTAGGATAGGAAGGATCAATGAGAGATTAGATATGATTCGTCCAGGCATTCGAAAGATTGAATGGTTTGGGAGATTCGAATTTTTTTTAAAAGGAATGGTTCACAGTCGGGCCTGTCTCCTTGGTAGGGATGAGCAGTAGCCTTAAATTTTTTTTTTAACTAACTAACTAACTAATATATATATATATATATATATATATATATATATATATATATATATATATATATATATATATATATATATTTATATGAAACTTAGAGCATTAGCTAGCATTAAAAATAAAATATTATAAATTACTATCTAAAAATTCCAAATAATGTTGAAGACTATATTTAATAGTATAACACATACACACCAATAATATTTACATATATACATACTTTAACTACAACTAAATAAATAAAAATGTATAAAAATAATAAAATTGTCAAAAAAGTTTCTGCATAAAATATGGGGGTTTACATCCTACCCAACTTAAAGAAAATTTCATCCTCGAAATTAAACTAAGGTAGGGGGTCAAATGCAATACAAAATTAGAAGGGTCTAATCATGCAAGACGTACCTTGGTCTTCGAACAAATGCGGGTAGCGATTTTGGATGTCGTCCTCGCGCTCCCAAGTATACTCCCCTGGCGAGTGATGCTTCCATGCCACGCGAACCAATAGTATAGATTGATTCCGCAACACCTTCACTCGACGATCGAGGATACCTACCGGTTGCTCTTCATACGACAAACTCGGTCCAATTGTGATCTCGGAGTGATCAAGCACATGATTGTTGTCTGCCACGTACCTCCTCAGCTGAGACACGTAGAACACGTCATGTACTCCCTCTAGCGACGGTGGCAAGGCCAGTCTATAAACAACTTCTCCCACACGCTCCAAGATATCAAAAGGACCGATGTATCTTGTACTCAACTTACTGCGTCCTCCGAATCGAATCGTGCCTCTAGTGGGGGATTTCTTCAAAAACACATGATCGCCTTCCTTGAATTCCAAAGGTCGACGACGATTATCTGCCCACTGCTTCTGTCGATCCTGCGCTGCTCGTAGGTGGTCTTGTATCTTTTTTACCTTTTCTACTGTGCTCAAAACCAGCTCGGGATCCAATATCTGTCGCTCTCTGATGTCGCTCCAACAGACAGGAGATCGACACTTTCTACCATACAATGCTTCAAACGGAGCCATCTAAATGCTCTCTTGATAGCTATTGTTATAAGAAAACTCCACATGATGAAGGTGGTCTTCCCATGATCCGCTAAAGTCAAGCATACATGCTCTCAACATATCCTCTAGCATCTGAATCGTACGCCCTGAATGGCCATCTGTCTGTGGATGGTACGACGTGCTACACTTCAAACGCGTACCTAAATTATCCTGCATACTCCTCTAAAAGTGTGAGGTAAACCTTGAGTCACGATCCGACACGATGCTAACTGGTATACCGTATAGCTTCACTATTTGCTTCATATACATATCCGCCAAAACTTCTGTGGACTGCCCCACTCTAAAAGGTAAGAAGTGGGCCAATTTTGTAAGTCTATCAACAATCACCCATACCGCATCTCATCCACTAGGACTCCGAGGAAATCATGTGACGAAGTCCATCGTAATGTGCTCCTACTTCCACTCGGGAATGGGTAGTAGCTGTAATAATCCGGCCGTACTCTGGTGCTCGGCCTTCACTTGCTGGCAGACCAAACACTTGGCCATGAAACGAGCTATCTCCCGCTTCATTCCGTGCCACCAATAATAATGCCATACACTATCATTTCTAAGTCAAAAAGTCCTAACACAAATCATCAATTTATTATATTTAGAAGAAATTTATATCAAAGAAAGTTACACAGAGGATTATAATAACAACTAAAACTACTCCTACTCCTAAGTTAATTGAAGAAGAACAAACAACAATTTTTTTTTTGAAAAAGACTGAATTAAAAAGGTAGAATGATATTTTATAAACCTTCTTGAGATAAAATCTGATAATCATATGCGTATGTCCAAAATCAAGATAATCAGAATCTTCGTCATACTAGTAAGCAAGGCTACGATATTCACAGAGTCCTCGACCAAGGTACATACCTCTAGAATCATGGTATTTAAAATTTTCGTATTGCCGCATGCTTGGCCGCGAAAACCTTAAATTCCCACACCCGAGAAATATATCCAAAATCAGACTGTATGTCCTCACCATGCTTGCTAATATGACTGTAGAAGATTCTAGATTCCATAACTAAGTCGACCTAGCCCATACAATTCATCTTGGTAGAATATTTCAAATTAACCTTGATTACCAAGAATCAAATTCATCAATAAACAAGAAAGATAAACAGAAGCTATTGGAATCGAATTTCGAGATATTCATAATGAGATTCTCAAGGGTCATCCAAGGAATCTCTCAAGTAGTCCTAACAGTGATTGAGTAACTCCTATCGTATCCTAGATCCTATGTCTTAGTCGCAGGCTCGTAATTAGTACTCTAAGTCGAGCACCATTACAAGATCGCACGAATTGCGACATCGACCTGCGTGGGCCACCACAAAAATGTGTCACGACCCGCACCCTGATTAGGGGCACGAAAACGTGGGTACGTCCAGCCTACGTCACAGTGTCGACGGTATAACGCTGTATAGGTCATCTATAATATCTAACATCTAACAACTAAATATATAAACCTGCATCTCCGCACGGAGGTATAATATAACATCTCAAATCTATTTCTCAATCACAAGTCTAGGGAAGATAGAGCACGATATGGAATCAGATAAAAGAAATAAACTGAAATATAAATAGAGTTATTACACCACACAAAATAGATGTTCAACACAAATAAATACAAGTCCTAAAATATAACTAAGTCTCAACTAACAATCGAAACAATCCGATACAAACTGAAAGCTATAAATACTAGACTAGACTAGGCACCTCTACTGAGCTAGATGCTCCACGGACTCCTGAAGGTCATCCTCATGTGCCTCATAGAAGGTAGGGCAGTCACAATCATCATCTGTAATATTTTCAACAGGTCCAGTCAGGACAGGAGCGAGCACAATACATCTCACACAATTCATATCATGTTGGAAAATATAAAGCATGCAAAGAGTAAGATACATGGACTGTAAAGAAGTATATATAAAAACGAGAAAGATTTGATAACTGGAAATATCTATATACATGATAAGTAAGAACTGTAAGTAACCTGTGATTTAGAGCATGAGATGGTTATATAAACGGGTTAGGACATATACAATATTTCACAAGATTGTACAAGATTTCACAAGATTTTACAAGATTGTACAAGATGGGATTTGATCACATAACTATTTCCTACTCACCCTCCCCAATCAATACACAAGGATCCAGTCAAGTTACGTTACCTTGTACAAGAGGTTTTTATCATGTTTGCTCATGTGATCATGAGAGTACAAGATTGCACAAGAGTATATATGATAGCGGTGTACATGAAATACAAGATGTTCATGAAAAGCACATGACAACTGTATCTGATGTACCCCAAGGGAGATAACATCGTATGACAAGATCCATATAGTACCAATCCGTGATAATAACGTGACAGCATAATGTAAAGTAATCTAGATCAAGAATATAAATCCTAACAAGTATGAAATGATCAGAGAATGTACTCGCCTGTCACCCTGAATGACTGAGATAAATAAATGTCCGAACTGGTGTCACAGAGTCCTATTTAGAGCAACACAAGTCATGATGTACACAAGGAAATTATAATTTGAAGAATACAATGCATCTACATGTTTCTAGGTCAGTCTGGACCAAAGTTAACTCTTGGTCAACTCTGGTCAACTCTAAAAGTCAACTAAGTCAACTCTAGTCAAATTAGGTCAAACTAGTTAGGGTTTGGTCAATCTTGGTCAACTAGTCTTAGTTAGTCTAATCTAGGCTCAATAAGTCAATTCTAGGTTTACAACACATAGCCTAGGCAACTACTATACACTAGGCCTATGTATAATATTACAATATACAAACATATATACCAAAATCATATATTATAACTTAGGCTAATATAATACATACTTGCATACATATCATGTATACATAATTGAATACATATTTATATAAGGTAATATACATACATGTATTTCATTCATACATATCATATAATATGCATTACATATCCTACCTACAAGCTGTCATATATGCATACATGCCTATACATGGATATCATACATACAACTTACATTCATAGATGCATACCTACATTTATACATATCATATTTGCATTCATTCAACTCATATATTCATGCATTGCATATCTACATACATATTTACATATATTTATACATAGAGAGATAGAGAGAGGGTTAAGGGGGTATATATGTGTGTGTGTGTAGGATATGGGTTAACAGGAATGGGTGTGTGTGTGTCAAGTGGTAGCATGGATATAGGTTCTCAGGTTTTCAGTGCAAAAGTGTGTGAAGAACACAATGTGAATGTGTGAAATACATTCCCAGGTTGTACATGTGTGTGTGCATATAAAATATCAGAAATCAGTTTATAGTTTGAACTAACTCATATTCTCAGAATCAAAATCTAACACATATATAGGCATTCATTCATTTAGCCTTGCATTAAATTTCAGTTTAACATATAGGAAAGAAATCCTCAGGTTCATACAAAATGGGAAAATTCTCAGTTTTTCAGTTTCTCATTCAACCCCCTCCCAAATCAGTTCACTGTTCTCAGGTTTTTATGTTTCAGTTAAACCCAAACCCAATACTTAATCCTACAGTCTCAGTTATCACTTTACCATACAAATTCAGTCAACAATTTCAAAGTTGACATTCATATTCAGTTTACATATCAATTTCCAAACTTAAATTCAATTTAAACAAAATCTATAATCAACTAAACCAACATCTTATTACCTCATGAAGTTCATATTTCCATTCAAAACCGCCAATCTCAGTTTGCAGGTTTGAAATCAAGGAATTTCTCAGTTAGTGCATTCCAACTTCAAATATCAGACTTTACAATATATCATTCTCAGGTTCACAGTTAAAAGCCACACTTCTCATTCGAAAATCCATACTACAAACCCAATCATGCATACATATGAACCTATCTATGTAAACTCATAACTCAGAAATGTTAATCATGTATTAACATTATAATTAGCGTTTAATTATTAATTTATTTTGTAATTTAGAACTCAGAATACTGAAACTGTTGCACAGTATCAGAAATCATCCCCAACCTAAAATTATCATTCGAAATGTTAATTAAACATCAAATTTGTGGTTGGTAGAGTGTCGTACACGTGTACATGTGTCATATGCGTCGTCCTATGTCCACACGAGAGGACACGGGGTGTCCAGACACTCGTGAACACCACAGACACATGTACCTGCACCAGCGTCATGCAGCGAGTCTATGGACTCGTGCACTCGACATATGCCACATGGAGCCACGTAGCCGTGCACACGTGTAGCCCACATGTAGGGCTACACGATCGACACCCTGTATCGTGTCCACGTCGTGTCCAGTACGGACATAAGACGCGTATCAGGAAGCTATTCCCTGACTGTGCAGTGCAATGTCGAAACAGTGCACGTGTCGTGCTCTCTCGACACGGCACGAGAAGGTGTCAAACTTGAGGGGTGTCGTATCAGACACTAGACCTACCTCTGTGTCAAAGAAAACGTGTCCAAGTGACACAGACACTGCGCACGAGTCCTCGAGTAGCAGGGCACTGCCCTAAGGCTGCTGCGGGCGTATTTGTGTCCGTTTTGGACACGGATACGACTCGAATTCGTACTCAATCAAATTGTTTAGTGATATACACATAATAACCTAATTTTCTATTCAATTAGATTCTGAAATTAACACAATTTATTTCTCACAAACATTTCATCGAATACCTTATTTAAAACACTGATACGTGTCTGATACGGACATGAAATGGACACTACCTAGCACCAAACTAACTCAAAAGCTAGGGTATACCTATATGCATGCATCAATGAAAATAAAACATGATTTTATATGGTTTTATGGGATTTACCTATTGAGATTGAATCTCAATGAAAAAGGGTAATGATAAGGGTTTCTCCTTGAACTTCAATTGACCAAGGCACTTCAACTCCTAGCTAGCAAGCCCCTACTAGCTTCCACTATGGTAGAGGGTGATGATGCAATTGATTAGGACCAATTTGGGCTTGACTTGGATATTAGGGAAAGAAATTTGGGGAGGAACTATTAGGGTTCTTAGCAAAAGTAAAAAGAGGCAAGGGCTTTGCTAAGGATGTTTTATAGGAAGGGGGAAACTTGATGGCTGCCATAGATGAATTAGGGTTAGATTTTAGGTCTAGATGAGTGGCTAGGAGTTGTCCACCCAATTCTAAGCCTTTCTATTGGTTCAACTAGTCATAGGGCTTCCTTTTTCACAAATATCCTAAGAGAAAATATCTCTCCTAGAAATATCTAGATATTAATAATCATGTCATTACTAGGTTACCCTAATCAATACTCTAAGCTCAAGGCTAATCTAGATTAGGCTAAGTTCTAGGTCAAGTCTCAAATAATTAGCTAGCACATATTTAATTAATATAATTTACAATTTCACAAAATTGTCAAAATGACCAAAATACCCTTAGGCTAAAAAGTTGTAATTAGTCATCCTAATCACATGACTAGGCTCCCTTGGTCATGGTTAATCCCTAGGTTTAGCCAAACTCAAGGGTTACACTAGTCAATCATCAAAATCACAAGTCGTGGTTTTAAATAGTTCTAAATTAACTAAAAATCACCAAAATCATAACATAGTTTAAATATCATTATTAAATGATTATAATTACAAAATTTTAAAATTACCCTCATTTTAGAAACTGGGTGCTATAATGCTTATGCTACTACATGACCATGCTGCATCAATACGCATCCTAATCCCTTCCCGGATGCATCGCTGTAAATCATAAAACCTTCTGGGCCCGATGGTAGTGTCAAGATAGGTGCAGTGGTCAAGCGCTTCTTCAACTCGTCAAAAGTGGCTTGACACTCATCTATCCATACAAACTCCTAATCCTTGCAAGTTAGTCGAGTCATAGGCCCCGCTATTCGAGAGAAATCTTCTACGAACCTTCGGTAATATCCCGTAAGTCCAAGAAAACTTCTCACCTCAGAAGCCGATGTTGGAGCGGGCCATGCCTTGACTGCTGTAATCTTTTCAGGATCTACCGATATACCGTCTCCAGTAATAATGTGCCCAAGAAATGAAACTTCCTTGAAAAAGAAATTACACTTGCTAAGCTTCACAAAAAGTTGCTCATTCTTCAAGATTCCCAAAACTGTCCGTAGATGCTGCTCATGCTCCTCTTGGCTCTTCGAGTATATCAAGATATCATCTATAAAGACGACCACAAATTTATCCAAGTACTGGTGAAAGATATTGTTCATTAAGTTCATGAAGACCGCGGGAGCATTGGTCAACCCGAAGGGCATGACCAAGAACTCGTAGTGTCCATACCTCGATTGAAACACCGTCTTCGAAATGTCTTCTTTCTGAACCTTAAGTTGGTGATAGCCCGATCGTAAGTCAATCTTTGAGAATATTTTTGCTCCACTCAGTTGATCGAATAGATCATCTATGCACGGCAAAGGATATTTATTCTTCACTGTCACCGTATTCAGGGCTCTGTAGTCTATACACATGCGCACTGTCCCGTCCTTCTTTGGTACGAATAGGACTGGTGCTCCCCATGGTGATGCGCTGGCTCTGATATAGCCTTTCTCCAATAAGTCATCAATCTGCGTCTTCATCTCTACCAACTCCTTGGGTACTAGCCGATAAACTCGGGACGAAATAGGTTCGGCTCCCAGAACAAGCTCAATAGAAAACTCAATATCTCGGTCGGGTGGTATTCCCGACAACTCGAGAAATACGTCTTCGAACTCTGTGATGACAGGATGCTGAGGGGTGTCCTGCATCATCATGTGAGTCCCTAATACTGGTGCTTCACTTCTCAACGCTTCTTATTTGGTGAACTCGAACTCCGTATCACTCGGGGGTATAAAGACGATACTGCCCCTATGGTAGTCTATAAGAGCGAAATGCTGGCTCAACCAGTCCATCCCAAAAACTACATCGAATATCGGCATGGAAAATACCAGTAGTCGTGCTCTCATCTTCCTACCACTTATCACTATAGAGCAATCTCTACAAACACCACTAATAGGTATAATTCCTCCTTCATTGAGGATTCTAATATTTTTAGATAAAGATGACATGGATATACTATGTCTAGTGGCAAAGCTAGTGTCTATAAATGAATGGGTGGCTCCAGTGTCAAATAATGTGATGGCAAGAAATGATGCAACTAAAACCATATCTGCTATGACGTCCACCTCTGGTTCTGCCACCTCGGCAGCTAGTGCAAAAGCCTTACCAACTCTCTGATTAATCGTCTATGCTCTAGCCTGCTAAAATTGGGTTGCCTGAGGGGGTAAGGGTGGTCGTGGTGCTCCTGGTCCTGCAATAGCTGGCCTCTGCTGCTGATTATATGAAGTGATCCTCTGAAATGAGCAATCCTTAGAATGGTGCTGATTTGATCCACAAATCAAATAATGCCCCAGCCATCGTCTATAATATCTCAAAACATGACCAACTTTGCCACAGTAATGGCAAGTGGCCTTCTCTTGTGTCTGGTATGGCCTTGTCCTCTGTTGATGCTGGTGTGTGGGAGGACGTCTCACTGGCCCTCCTGTAGTGGACTTAGCTGATCCCGTGGTCGAAGTAGCTCGTCGGTTTGCCTTCTTGCTTATGGCCTCTTTAGTTCTAGCCTCTGCCAGAACAGCTACTTGGGAGACCCTCGACTCGGAGCTGGTGTATCTCTGCAACTCTATACTCAAGCCTCTATAAAATCTTTTGGCTTTCTCCAGCTCTGTCATAACCAACCCCGGTGCAAAATGACTCAGCCGACTAAATTCGGCATCATACTCATCAACTGTCATACCCTCCTGCTCCAAGTGTAGAAATTGGTCATACAGTGTATCCTTGGCAGTGTCGGAGAAAAACTTCTTATTGAACAGCCTTTTGAATTCCTCCCATGTCTGATCAACTCCTAGCCACATCTCCTCTACGGCCCACCAATTGTAGGCATTTTCTTCCAACTGTAACTTCACTGCCGTCATCCATACATATACGGATAACTCTGAAGCCTTCAGGAGATTTTGTCTTAACCAGACAATTGGTGATTTCGATGACATCTTCAGTGCCCTTGAAGTGTGGAGGATTCATGTTGCGGAACCCTTCGATAGTACCCACAGAGGCTTGGGGTCCTTGGGTCAGTGTTGTCTCTAAACTCCTCCTAATAGCCTCGTTCTGCTGCATCTGGGCCTGTACTAAGCCCTGGAGGATCTGGTCTGTAGTAGTCCCACCAGCCTAAGGTATGGGCTGCTGTAGGGGCATGTATGGCAACTGGAGTATAAACTTGTTTGCCATGAAAATCAACAACAGGTATTACAGAACACTGGAATTGATTACAAACTCGCTTGTACAAAGAAGAGCCTAGAAAAAAAGCCTAGGAAATAACCTAAGTACAATTGTTTAGTTTTGATTCTGGGGGGTGACGGTGGTGGCTCGAGAAAGTGCTATAAACTCTGCCTTACTCCGTGGACTATCTGATGCAGTCTTTAGCTCGTGAAGATATTGCTTTTCTCTTGAAGGTTGCCAGCAATTGCAGGGGAGTGGCACCCTGCTATTTATAATAGGATGAATTTTGAGCCGCATGGTCAGTTTGTTGCCACGTGGCTGGTTGGCACGCAAAGACCCACTCTCAGGCTGCCATCTATCGGTTTGTTAGGATTTTGTTGCAGCAAATCTGGGTGGTTAAGGAATCGGTCAGATTGCCACGTGTCCCGTTGCATATGGTGTTCTCAGTCTTTGATCTTGTAGGGTCGCATGAGACTCATGCGGCCCGGATCACAGTTGTATGGAGTTTGGAAACTTTGGGGCCGTATAAGCTGGGCCGCATGAGGTTCATGCGGCTTGGATGTCGCTCCTTTGGCCGCATGGAGGCGTACGAACCCTGCTTTTGGACGACGTCTCACGTCTATCTTTCTTGTCAAAGTGTCAGAACTGTCATGCTTTTGCCAGTACTTGTCAGCTTTGTCAATCGAACTGCTCCTCCTTGGTCGTATATTTCCCTTCTATAGCTGTTCATCGATGGGCCGTATACGGTTTTAAACATTTATGCGACTGTCCTTCATGCGTGCCTGTTTGGTCTGAAGTATCTATTCGGCAATTTGTAACCGCATGAACTTCATATTTTTCATGTTTCTACAAGTCCTCCTTCAAAGTTTTCAAATTGTAAATTTAGAATACTTTGAATAAGAAGCATAAAAAATATGCCAAGCCGTGGGGAGTCTTCATGTTTGCTGGAAGTGATTTTCGAACTTGAGTTGCAGAGAAATACTGAGCCGCAAGGGGATCCTGAGTCGCAGAACAAATCTTGAGTTGCAGGGGCGCTTCGAGCCGTAGTGAGTCTGCCAGCTGTCACTGCTGCATCTAATGCCCTTGATTCAATTTTGAATTTGTTTCTCTTTTTTTCGAGATAAAGCTGACGGTTACTAGGGATAAAATCCCCAAGCGTCATCATTATCTTTAATGATCTCGAGAATCGAAGCAGCATCCTCTCTGGAAACTCTATAAATATGAGTGATTTTGAAGAGGAACTTTTCTCTTTCTACTTCCTTCTCTTTCATCTTCGTTTTCCTGTCTTCAATGGCTCCCAAAGCTTCAAAGTTGACTGCGGCCAAAGGAAAGGGGCTTGTTTCTCCATCGAGGGCAGCGAATTCCTCTTCCACTTACTCCGACGTGCACCTGCCATCAAAGGTAAGGACAGTGGGGAGACGATGGCTATATCGTGCTATATCGCTTTCTGTGCAATAAGCTTTGGTCGATTCGTGCCCTATCTCAGTTGAACCACATGTGTTCTGTATGAGGGGGCCATATAAGCTGAGTGCTTCATAAATGACCCAGGATTGATCTTCATTAATGCTGCATAGTTGTGTGGCATAAGTGTCTCCTGACTGGGCCTTATGGGTATTTCATGTCTCGAGCCGCAGGAGCGCTTTAAGAAGCTTCAGTGCCTTATTACTGAGTTTCATGAATACTTTGTAACTAGGCCGCATAAGTGTCTTATGACTGAGTCGTACGAGCACCCTTCTTGTTTCGGACGGCCTAAGTATCCCCGACTGTGCCGCATAAGCATGTAGCCTAATTGCATGCGTCTCATACCATAGAAGTCTTTGTTTTGGCTGGATCAGATGAACTTTTAACTTTTACTTCTTCTCTGTCTTTTGCAGTGGACTTGCCTTTAGCTCCTTCGGGGGAACTCTTGATAGGACGTGCTCAATCTGTGTTGGGTGTGAGATTTGACCAAATAGTCGATTGTGTGTCGACCCAGATTACCTAAAATCAGCCTGAAGACAGGCTAAGGGAGATCAGGAACCAGTCGTTCTTTTACTTACTCAGTATGATGAATTCTGGGAAGCTAGGGGGCCTTCATCTGAAGCCCTCCTTCTTGTTCGGAGATGCTATAGTTGTCTCAAATCCTCGCACCCTGGAGCTTTTTGAGAACTGGGATTTTCTTACCAATGAGCTATCGATCCATCTTCCTCAGATAGAATGCCACTTCTCTCTGTCAAGTTTCAATATGGTGCCTATCGAAAGGCAAATGGTGAACCCCATTACTCAGGACCGGCAAGCCATCTTCGTAGGCAACATCCACTATAATAGACAAGTGCGGAGGGCGGTAGCGACCAAGGAATCGGTCAGTTGTTCCGTCGTCGGGATAGCCCCTGGTAGTTTTATAAACGATCTGAGGCCCAATAATAGACTTACCGAGGCTGACACCTTCCTGAACCAAATTGCCCGTAAAGGATCATATCCCACGGGTAGACTGTCGCTGCAGAATTGGATGAGTCGCTCCCCTCCATGGGTCAACTTGATGCTCTGGATTCTGTCGACTTATGGAGATATTTTACAGCAGCTCGACCTCTATTATGCCATAAGGGGTACTTGCTATGGTCTTCCTGTGAACGCCAAGCTGATCATAGCGCTTCTTGAGATGTACAATTATCGTACGGGGCCCTTTTACACACCTGCTGGGGAGATGGGGCTCGCCCTTCACGAGATGCATGACATCTCCAAGTTGCCTTGGGGGAATGAAGTTTATGAGGAGTATACTCCCACGAATGAGGAGTTTGATGAATTAGAGCAACGGTTTCCCGGGTTCCTTGCCGTTTACCGGGAGGTGTTATGTCATCATAGCACTTCTCAACAAATGTCAAAAAAGAAGTATGAGAGTTCTGAGGGGACCCTTCCTCATACGAAGGCTTGGTTCAGTTACTAATTCAAACCTTGGCGCCTCGGGTCGGGTTGTCCCTTGGATCCCCCAGACTTATGCAGAAGTGGATGTTCAGTGCGAAGCGCCAAGAGAACCAAAGTTTCTGGTGACAGATTTGGAAGTCAGTCTGACACATTCAGCTACTTTTATCAGGATACCCAACCCTTATCCTATAAAGCCATCTTGGCTGGATTTCTGATGGTATGGCTGAGGATTTGTGTGGTCTCGAAAGATGCTGGTTCGATTGAGAGAATCAGCCGTAACTTGATCCTTCCTGCTGTCAAGTTAGTTTTCGGAGGCAGGTTTGCTCTACTCCCAGCTATGGTGTACAGCATCCATCGGGGACTTCGTCTCTTTACGACCAGAATGATAGCTTGTGATGTTACGAAGAATTTCTACCGAATTGAGCAACCTTATCATTATCTGTTTGGATGGCTGTTATTGCACTACCCTTCTCTGATGCGACCTAGCCCTGAGGGGAACGCAATGATTCATGATGCGTTCATTTATCAATATCATGATATGCCTTGGACCTGTTCGACCATGCCCGAATGCAGTACTATGCTCGTGCGGGTTGATAGCTATTCCTTTTTTGTGTCGGTTCCGCCTTTTACTGATGAAGAAACGAGGCGTCTTCATCTCGATGGCTGTATCGTGCCCCAAGTTTTATCTAAAAAGACGTTCCGTTGGTTGCAGAATATCCGTCCCACGCATCTAGTGTACCGTAACCGTAACGTTGCCTTTTTGGAACCTTTTTTGCCCAGTCGGTATTCTAGACAATTTGGGTACTGTCAATTATTTTTGGATAACCCGAGTTCCTCCTTAGGTTATGTGGGTAGCATCCTAGATGGTATTCGGGCCTGGCATTATTACAGTGCTATCTGTACCCAGACCATCTTCTCTCTTCCTGATACCAGAGATGTAGTATGCATCTCGTATATGGTAGCCCTCTACCACGTCTCCGTGAATGGGCCTCCCCATAATTTCGATGCGAGTACAAGTTTTATAATCGGTACCAGGCTGGCGAAAACGCGTAAGGGGCCCAAAAACAAGAACAGGGCGGGGAAGATGAAGGCCGTTGTAATCTCTAATTCCGATTCTACTGATACGGAAGAGGAGGATGAGCACAACGATCTGTTGCCTCCTGCGACTACTCTGGTGACGCGCCTGCCTTCCCCTATGCTGAACCCTTCGCCTAAACGAAGTAAGCACGGACCATCCGTTGCTTCCTGGCCTCATTCTCAAAAGCGGGTCGCATTCAAGACTCGAGGTTCTGATCATGCGGGAGAAGGTAGTGACACTAAAGCCCTTCCGGTGCTAAGTTTCACTCCGGTCGACTACCACGTTTACTTCAGGTATCTTATATGATTGTTTCTTTCTCTTTCTTTCGTGCAGACTGTTGAAGACGTAAACCCTCCGGTGCCCGGGGCTGTGTTTGAGACTTCTCCAGTTATGAGTACTTTGGTTGAAAGGGGCACCAGTTTTACAGAATCAAATGTCGAGGCCGTGAGGTCACGATTGTTCGTAACCGACTCAGCTTTACCTCCTTTTGGGTTGACCGGGACCGGAGCGAGGTGATTCGGTTGTTGGTGTTGAAGGGGATGCAGGGGCAGTGGGAAGAATCATGACTGTCCAGAGCGAGTTGCGGACTCCTCCGCCCTTCCCTGGAAGGCTATATCATATCCTTACCGACGAGGAGGTTCGTTCGCTCCTTCTTCACATTCTTCGAGTCAAGTTGATGGTTGGTTATTCTGTACCTACAGGCCCTGCCTCTCCGCTAACGATATTGGACATGACCGCAGAGGAGGGGATAGAGGACGACGTTGGGGTAGACCTCTTGCCGAAGAGATGAAATGGACCTCCCCTCCTCCAAATCGAAAAGGACCCGGCTGGGCTGAGTTTCGAGCCTCTTCCACCACCAATGGCAGAGACGGTGGTTCCGATACCAGCATCGGTGGGCGCAGGGTTGTTTGAAGCTGCCACTTCCTCGAAGACTGAACTTGCCGTTCTGTCTAGTCTTCAGCTTCTTCGTGTTGCGGAAGAGTAGATCGCTGCCATACGGGAGTCTCACTGCTCGGAATTTGTCTTTCTTTTGACGGGGTCATCAAGCTCGAGTGTGACTGCTTTCCAGACGTCTTCCACCTCCTTAGGAGCTATCCCTTCAACACCGTCCTCTTTGGAGAACTTGGACGAATCGTCAAAGGACATAGTCGAGAGCTTTTATCGCCACTTGAAACGGGGGGTCGAAGCTGCTTTGAAGAGAGGGACGCCATTTGTCGTAGCCCACTACTGCGCCCAAGGCCAGATTGCCCTGCTGAAGATGCTCCCAGGAGGAGAAGAGGTGGCTATCCTTTTGGAGCACAAGCTAGCTAAGGCTAATTAGTGCCTAATCCAGTTGCAAAAACTGTGGCAAGTTTGTCACGACCCGCACCCACTGTGAGGGTACGAGAACGTAACAACGCCCAGCCTACGCCGCAGTGTCGGCGGTAGAACGCTGTCCTAGGTCACAACATCTAACAATAATATACTAAGCATTTTATACTCCCCAAATGGGGGTGACATGATAGAAGTAAACTCAATCACAACTAAGGAAGAAGAAGCACGATATGATATAGAACTCAAGGAAATACAGATGATAAAATAGTCTAAGATAACATCTCTGTAGATATCCAGAGTACAAGGTCTCAGCTACTGAATATGAAAGAATATACAACCCAGATCTCAAAGACAGAAATAAAGTCTAACTACTAGTCTCAAGACAACATAAGTAAGATAAAGCCTAACTAAGCTAGTCTAGGCAGTAGGGTAAAGTCGGCAGCCAGAGCTGTCCTGCAAAAGGTATCCGTACAGGCCTCCTCCTCGTCCTCTGTAATATTTTTAATAGGTCCAGTCAGGACAGGAGCAAGCACAATACATCTCACGCAGTTAATATCAAGTTAGGAAATATAAAGCATGCAATAGAGTAAGGTACATGAAACGTTGAAGGAAGAATGTATATGAAAAATAGTAGAGATTTGATAACAGAAAATATCTATATATGATAAGTAAGAACTGTAAGCCAACTGTGATTTAGAGTACAATATGGTTATGTAAACGGTCTAGGACAATGCAATGGTAACTCCATTGTACGTGAGTGTACAATAGACATATACAATAGTTATACAATGTTGTACAATAGGATTTGAGTACATAACCAATTCTACTCCCCCTCCCCAATCAATACACAAAGATCCACTCTAGTTACGTTATCTTATACAATAGTGTACAATGTTATACAATGGATGTACAATATTATACAATAGATGTACAATGTTATACAATAGTTGTACAATGTTATACAATAGTGTACAATGGTCTATCCCTGGAACTCATGTGATAATAAGAGTACAATATGCACAATGAGTATACAAGGATATGGGTATTCAATAAATACAATATGTAAGTAAAATGCACATCATAATATGTATTTAGTGAATACAAGGGGATAACATTTCAAAAGAAGATCCATATAGTACCAATCCGTGATAACAATCGTGTCAGCATCAAGTACAGTAATCTAGAGCAAGAATGTAAATCCAGACAAGTATAAAACGGTCAGAGAATGTACTCGCCTGTATCTGAGTGTCCGGATGAAATGTACTGTCCGAAGAGAGGTGTCTGGCTCCTAATCAGAACAGCACAGGTCACAACAAGTCTAAAATGATATAATGAAGTCCTACTATGCATTCTATATGATTCTAGGTCAATCTAGGCCAAAGTCAACTCTTGGTCAACTCTGGTCAACCCTAGAAGTCATGCTAGGTCAACCAAGTCAAACTAGTTTATACTAGTCTAACCTGTCTATTCTAAGTCTAACAAGACTACACAAGTCTGATATAAGCTTACTAGTCAAGCAGACACACACATAGGCCATAGGCTAAGAGACAAGGCCATAGGCTATAGCAATACCATATACAATATCTATATCTAAAACAATACATATATAGCCATACCACACAATCTAATATAGAATACATATATTGATATATATAGGCTTCTATTCACATATTAGATACATACATTATATGACAATATATATATATATATATATATATATATATATATATATATATATATATATATATATATATATATATATATTGATACACACACATTGATGTGTTATATAATATAACTTAGAATATATAAACCTATAGGCTATTATGTGTATACAATACAACACTATGTGTCAATACATATATATATACATATGTATAGAGAGGGGGATCATAAAAATGTGTCCAAGTGTATGTGTGTGTGTGTGTCATGAGGATGAGGGTGTGTGATGAGAATTGTGTGTGTTCAGTGAGGCATGAGTGTTGGAAAGACATGTGTGTGTGAGTGGAGTGAGTGATACATGTATGCTAGTGTGTGTGTGTGAGTGAAGTGAGGCATGTGTGAAAATACAAGAGTGTGTGTGTGTATAGTGAGAGTGTGTGTGATATGTATGTGGTGTCTCATAGAGTGTGTGTGAGAGATTTCAAGAGGGTGTGATAGCTTGTGTGTGTGTGTGTGTAACATGACAGTTGTGTGAGGAGTGAGTGAGGCATGTGTGTATGTAAATACCTGTGTGTAGAGAGGGGGTGATGTGGGAGTGTAGCAGTGGGTGATACATAGGAAAACAGGGATAGCAAAGGAGGAAAGGAAACCAAATTCACATATCAGTAAAAGGGAAAAAACTGAACCCAGTTTTTAGCCTACATTGCATTCTCAGTTTTATGAACCAATTCACATCCAAACAACCCCAAATTCGACATACCATTAGTAAACCTATAGGTGCACATATTAGAGGTTTATAATCATGCAATTAACAGTTTAAATTAGGTTAAAACAACTGTCCAAATTCGTATTTGAAAACTGGAATTTTCACAGAAAATTACATGTATCAGTAAATTGGGGTAAATGAGAATTCGACATGAAATTAAGCTAATACACCAAACCAATGGTTGGTAACAATTCTAGGGTTTGTGTACGTGTCTTACAAAGTGTTTGTGTCCACCCAAGTGGACACAAACGTGTCCAATCAAAACGAAATACAAAATAGTGCAAAACAGGCCAATTCAGTGTACTGCATCGTGCACGTGTGCACGCATGTCGTGCACACGACACAGCACGAATTAAGACACGTGCTCGTGCACACGTGTACGCCCACACTAGGGCTACACACTCGTGTCAATACGAGGTGTCCACGCTGTGTCTAGACACGACACGAAGGCCGTATCAGTGCCCAAAATTCACGTGCACTGTGTCAGTGTGAACCCAGTGCGGGCCCCATAACGTGTCCGACACAAAACGTGGTGCTATGAAATTTTGGGGGAGTGTGCGCAGACACTGACCCCGTGTCCATGCCAAATTTGGCGTGTCCTAGTGCTGTGTGCAAGGAGCAAAGGCCCCCGAGTGGCAGGACAGCGTGTACAGCCTGCACGCGCGCGTGCACCCGCGTGTGCACGTGTCGAATCCGACTTGACACGACATAGGGACACCCCCAGTCCAACAGAAATGCATATGCAACCTCAAAAACTAATTTCCTATTCAAATAGTTTTCGAAAATAACACAAAAAGTTTCATTGTGGCATTTTCACAAATACCTACACTATAGGACTGATACGTGTCCATAAAGGACACAAAATGGACTCAAATTCTAGGGTTTCCTATTCCTATAGTTAGGATAGGCCTAAGGCTCCCTAGATATGCAATAAAACCTGAATTTCATGGTGTAAATAGAAAGTTACCTCTATGTATCAAAATCCCCAAAAACTTTAAAGAGAGGTGTTCCTCTTGAGAGTCAAACTTCTCCAAAATGATTTGAATCTAAGAATAAAATATCACAACAGCAAGAACACTCAAATTAAAACCTATTGCAATTTGTTTGAGGGAAAATGGAGCTAAAATGGAATTTCTAGGAATTTTAGAAGTTGAGAAAATACCTCTTTCTAAAGCTTGTTCTTCCTTAGAGGCTAGCCCTAATTTCTAAAAGAATATTTATAGAGTGGGAATCCCAAGGATGGGTTAAGTGGCTGGACAATTAATGTTAGGGTTAGGTTGGGCACTTGGCTAATGGGCTTTGGGCTTAGTCATAAAACAATGTCTCAAAAATCACAAGTCATGACTTGTGATCAAAATCATTCTATTCTAATCTCAATATTCCTAATTGATTTCACTAACTAGAGTATGGTTAACTTAACTTAAACTAGGGTCTCATATCTAGCCAAGTCCAACTCAACTAGGGTTAGGTCACAAAGTCAAAGCTAGTCAAAGTCAACCTAGTCAACCCTCATTCAAACAATTCCAGAATAAATCCTAAAAATTCCCATAAATTCAAATAAATTATAATAAATTAAAATAACCGTAAAAATGTCAAAAATACCCTCAAACTAGAAAAGATAAACAAAGTACCCTAATTACATGGCTAGGCTCTAGGTCAACCAGTCTCCAAGGTTACACTATTAAAAATCACCAAAAATCTTAATATAAATAAATATCAATAAATAATAATTATAATTACAAAATTTCTAAATTACCCTCTTCTCGAAAACTGGGTGTTACAATCCAACCCACCTTATAAAAATTTCGTCCTCGAAATTTAAGGTGATCGCACCCCTTCTAGGTTAAGCCCCCAGCAATCATAGTCTCAGAACCTATTCAATCATACAATTTAAAAGGACGGCATACAGGGTCATGGCATACGGTGGTAATGAAAGCCTCATCTAGGTATACCAGTCATACTAGACCAAAACAATCATAGGATATCAAAATATACAAGCAATCAAGGGTGTTGAACTAGAAAAGTTACAAAAACAACAATCATCAATGCTGTACGGCAGTCTACCGTCCTATCTGAAAACTGGTAATTATTAAAAATAAAATATGTTAACTACTAATCATCTATAAAGAGGTACTATTTTAAGAAAACCAGAACCACAAGTTTAAGGAACGAAATGCAATAGCATTGAATCCAATCACAATATAATATATATAGAAGGAGAGAGTGTTAGAGAGGGAAAAGATAGCATTATGTAAGGGTTATGTGGTTTGTGTGTGTGAAATATACATGAAAGTGTATAGGAGTATTTGGGTCTCAACTATAGCTATCAAGTTACACTATTCATGGCATATTGGTTAAGCAATCTACAAGGCACAAGTTATTTACTCATAACATGTATGGCTAACCGTATATATAAGTATATTTATATGTATAGAGAGGTAGAGATTTAATTGCATCTACATACATTATAACATGTATACAGAACTATATATATATCCATATAGCTATATGAACATAACGTAGAGATGAAGGGTTAGGTTTTCATGGCAGTTGTGAACATTAGTGTAGAGTGTCAAGTGTACATGGGTTAAAACTTAAAATGAAGGGTTCAATCATTCAGTTTGGCTCAACATTACATATTAAATCTGAAATTGAACTACACATTTGTAAACAATAAAAAAAAAATGTTAACATGTATTCAGTTTTCAAAATTTTGGAGAAATTCGAACATCAAAAAAAAAAACTATCTCAATGTTTACCACAACCTAACATGTAAGAGTATGAAACTAATATTATACACCTACACACAACCAGGTATACGGCTCAAACATTACTATTAAAGAAAACTGCATATTGACTAATAACTTAGAATTCAGACTTAAAGGGTTAATATGTACATAGTCTCAGGTTTGACAAATTTAACACAAACTCAACCAATCTCAACCAATTTTCTTTAAGACTTGAAACCCTGCATGTAACATACATGTGCAGTAATGTAAACAACAACTAATAACATAAAATTTAAATTAAAAATTACGAATTTAATCTGGAAAATAGAGAACTAGTCTGTGATACTGTCCTATATTAGAATTATTGGGTTTTGAGAAATTAACATCAACATATTAATATGCATTAAGATAGGTTGGTGATCAAGTGTAACATGCATACGTGTCAGGCAAGCATCTGTGTCCACTATATATATATATATATATATATATATATATATATATATATATATATATATATATATATATTTTTAAGGTAATACAAGAAATAATGGTAAGAAAAAAAATAATGATAAATCTGTTCTGCTTATCTGTTTAAAAGAAGGAACCATTTGAAACAAGAGTTACAATATCAAATCTAAGTCAAGGTCTAGCAAGATCATTGATTCATTGTATTAGAAAAAAAATTATAGCAAGAAGTTACACTAGATTTATAATAACAGCTAAGCCACTCCTACTCATACTCCTACTCCTAAGTTATTTGATGATGGGGTACAATTTATACAACAGAATGGTACGATAGAGATGATATGTTTAAAAACCTTCTCAAGATACAATCTGATAATCATATACGTCTATCCAAAATTACGTTACTAGAGTCCTCGCCATGCCAGTAAGCAAGGCTGCGATAAACGATAGATTCCATAACTGGGGTATGCACCTCTACAATCATGTCGTCTGGAAATCTCGCTATGCCGACTAATATAGCTGCGAGAAATTCCAAATCTCATAACCAAGATACGTACATCCGAAGTCAGGTCTCTATGTTTCCGCCACGCCAGCTAATATGGCTGCGATAAACTATAAGCTCCATATTCAAGTAGACGTTTTATCATCCCTGTATTCCCGTCAACATATGTTATCAGAAAAATATCGTAACTCAGGCCTTAAAATTCATCTCGATAGAAAAATCAAAATCAACAACGATCCTACAAAATCAAATTCAATGATCAAGGAGTGAGAGCGAACAAAACAAGGGGAAGGATTTCAAATTGAAGTTTAAATAAGATTCTCAAGGGTCGTCCCAGGAATCTCTCAAGGAATCCTAACTGTGATTGAGTACCTTCAAAAATATATCCTAATCCTACTACAGGCTGTAGTGATACTCTAGTTCGAATACCACTACATAAACTCGACCTGCATGGGCCACCACTAAAAATGTGTTACGACCCGTACCCACTGTGAGGGTACGAGAACGTAACAACGCCCAGCCTACGCCGCAGTGTCGGCGGTAGAATGCTGTCCTAGGTCACAACATCTAACAATAATATACTAAGCAGTTTATACTCCCCAAATGGGGCTGACCTGATAGACGTAAACTCAATCACAACTAAGAAAGAAGAAGCACGATATGATATAGAACTCAAGGAAATACAGATGATAAAATAGTCTAAGATAACATCTCCGCAGATATCCAGAGTACAAGGTCTCAGCTACTGAATATGAAAGAATATACAACCCAGATCTCAAAGACAGAAATAAAGTCTAACTACTAGTCTAAAGACAACATAAGTAAGATAAAGTCTAACTAAGCTTGTCTAGGCAGTAGGGTAAAGTCGTCAGCCAGAGCTGTCCTGCAAAAGGTATCCGCACAGGCCTCCTCCTCGTCCTCTGCAATATTTTCAACAGGTCCAGTCAGGACAGGAGCGAGCACAATACATCTCATGCAGTTCATATCAAGTTAGGAAATATAAAGCATGCAATAGAGTAAGGTACATGAAACGCTGAAAGAAGCATGTATATGAAAAACAGTAGAGATTTGATAATGTAGGTCCTAAAAAAATCAAGTTGCACCCATCAACAAAGTCATGAAAATCAAGAAATACATCTTTCAAATGAACTGCACAGAAGTCAGATTACGTACCATCCAGATTGCGCAGACTGGACTGCGCACACTCTCAAGCACGTAAGCTGACGTGGCAAATGTCATCATTATCTGACAAAATCAGATCTTCTGACAACTGACAGCACAAAAAACGAGAAGACTGTTCGTTTATTGTGCAGCACGGCGCTCGAGGACAGCTGAATATACAGCGCAATCGGCCAGGCACTCTGTTGCGCAGTCCAATCTCGCACAATCTGAAGTCAGCGCAATTCAGGCAGCACACTTCATCATGACAACTGACAAATGTACACGTGGCATTCATGCCATCAATTGCTCACTATGTGGCAACCGTCTGTACACGATCATGCGCATTTCAATCAAATGATGCCATGTGTCCAAGACAGTTGGCCCACGATCAAACAACTGCCAGCGCAGTCTGATGCTGCGCAAGCCAGTCCATGCGCAATCCAACTTGCGCCATTCAGAATAACTAAAAGTTAGTTATTTCCAGAACTCTATAAATAGAGTTTCAAGTCTTCATTCAAGGGGATCAGAGACATAAAGTTCAGAAATATCAGAGAGTTCAGGAGTTCTTGCCCAAGTGCTGCTGCATTCTTTCGAGGCTCTTGCCTTCAACTTCCGAGGCTATCGTCTTCAAAGTTTATATCGTCCAAGGGATAAAGCAATCGTCATCTAGATTGGATTCCTACAGTTGTACTTTCCTAGAATTCTTGTAATCTCTTTACAAAGTTTGTTGAAATAAAGTTCATAATTTTGTTTTTGTAAACAAAATGGCGACTCTGCTGGGGACGACTTTCTCCTCCGACGAGGACGTGACAACTTAATGTGACGTTGCGTCTATCGGGAAGACACAGAAGACGCTGGTTGTAAAGGTCAACCAGACAGCCTACGAAGCTATGATCAACTCCAGGACCACCCCTCGCACTGCAACCACTTCTGCGACGAGCAAAGTGCGCCCAGTGTGGGTTCCCAGGACTGCTGTGCAGTCGGTTTCCAAGACTGTTGCGCCATCTGCTGATTCTGCTACTAAGACTGCTGCACAGTCTAAAGTCTCTGCTGTTGCACAATCTGTCTCTCTTACTCATGCACAATCTGTTGTTGCTGTGTACAAGCTACTTCTTATGCTGCCCTGTCAAAATACAAGACTCCTCTGTTCCTGGCGCAGTTGGCTGTAACTTTGCCTGCGCAGTCCACTACTCCAGTAACCAGAGTGCATCCCAAACACTCTGCGGCCAGAACTCCTGATGCGCAAACCACAGTGTCTGTGGCCAGAACCAAAAAGCCATTTGTCAGAACTCCTGCGTAATCAGCCAGTACGCAAGCTGTGCCAGCGCAGTCCAAGAAAGACAGCCCTTTGGCTAATCTCTCATCTTCTCAAAACAAAGGGAAAGACTCAGCTTCTCTTCCGAAGCACTCTGTTGCTCCTGCGCAATCTACTGGGGGTAGTCTTTTGGCTATTCCTCCTCCTCCTCAGAACAAAGAAAAAGGCCCGTTGGTCTTTTCTCAAACTTCCTCGTCCTACGACTTGGAAGATAACAGAGGGAAACGCTCTTTAGCTAACCCTTCTTCACAAAACAAAGGAAAAGGCCCTTTGGACTTTTCTCAGTCTTCCTCGGTCTTTACCGTAGAAGATCAATCTGAACGTGCCTCGGCACCAGTCAGTACAAGAACTCTTTCAAACAAGGATTCTTCTTTCCATGTCAAAAGAACTTGTACTGATCAAAGAGGTATTCTGCCTACTCCGATAGCAGAATTCCAAGATCTTCTAACTCTCAAGATATCCCGATCCAAATAGAGAAAATTGCTGGTGTCTCAAACAGAAACCCTTGGGGGTGAGTTTGCTGATCTAAGAACTTATCTTAATCGACCAACTTTGGCGAAACGCAAGCAGCCAATGCCGAAGACTAATCAGTATCAGAGGCAAACTTCCAGGGTCAAAAATCCTGACACTTATGCTAATGAAGTGAGCACTTCCCTGTACACTCAAGGGACAAAACATTTGAAGAATCGGAACCATGTTCCAAATGTTATCAAAGAACATGTCCCTCAAACTTCTTCTCGTCCCGATCTCCGAGAACATCTCAAACAAAAGCGAGACAACATCTCAACATCTACAGTACAACCACCTGATCATCATTGTAACCACAAAGTTATCATCCAGTGTTGTTGCCAGACAACAAGACGATCTGTCTTCGATCGTCTTAACTTTATAACTTCTGAACCTATGTCAGAAGATGAAGACAAAGTTTTGTACGCTTTCGTCAACATGACTTCCAGAGACACTGGGGGTAGGAAGTGCTCTAAGCACGGCAAGCCTCGCCGTCCTAGTCAGCGGTATTTGAATCTACTCCAAGAATCTTCTGATGGAGTATTCCAACATACCAGATCTCGCAGCCGAGACACAATCGGTCAAAGGAATCTTCAAGATCCATCTTCAAGATCCTTCCGGTCATCTTCCTCCTTCTCATCAGGAGATGATTCTTTCTCCGACTACGATGCATACAGCGAAAGTTTGGAACAGACGGTGTCCTCCACTGTACCTAGAGAAGTGACAGCTTATGTTGTCACTGAAGATCCTGATGCTTCCAGTTCAGCTAGTCAAGAACAAAGAATAGCTACGGTAAAAGACAAGCTGAAGACAATGGCCGAAATGGTTGCAAGTATACATTCCATCATCGTGGCACAACATACCACACCACCGACTGTACCTGCTGTAAGTCTGGAAATCATAGCATCATCGGTGCCTGTCAATACAGGACTGGGGGTAGCAGCTCCTCAAGTACCTCTTGTACAAGTTCAACCTACACCCAGTCAATCAGGTGCTGGGGGTGGTGCTTATCATGCTGTTCCTCCTCCTAGCACTCAAACTCCACCTGCTCCTTCTTCATCATCAGAAGACGCTAATGAAGCTGTCAAACTCCTGCGCACTCAGTTCGAGGCATTCAAAGAGAAAGACAACTTGCAGAGGTTGGGGATCAAGCAACCTTACCCAGTTGAATGGAAGGAAGTCCCATTTTCTCCTAAGTATAAGATTCCAACAATCTCGCTATTTGATGGCAGCACTTCTCCCAGTCAGTTCATTAACCACTTCGAGGTTATGACTGTCCAACTTCAACCAAATGACGCTCTTCTTACCAGAGTATTCGTTGGCTGTTTAGCCGGCGTAGCATACAATTGGTATCGAAGCCTGCCCGATGCTTGTATCACTTCCTTCTCTGGTCTAAAACAAATCTTCCTGGAACGATTTTATGAAGGGATCAACGACATGACCATGTCAGCCCTTAATAAAATCAAGCAAAAGCATAATGAAACTGCTGAAAGTTTCATTGAAAGATTCCGCCGAGAAGCCTTGAAGATGCCTCCTGGGACTCCGGCCGTGGTCACTATAGACACCTGTAAGGCAAATCTTTTGCCTATCATCAGTATGTGGACAGGGTCAACACAGTTCCAAGATTGGCCATCCTTCATTGTCAACGCTAAAGCAGCTGAAGTTAGCGCTGACAAGTTCAAGCAGCTGGGGGTACAAATGTCAAACCCCGATCGGGATGAACACCAGACATCAGATAGAGGTAATCGCCGGAACAACCGCAAGAACAAAGAGACTTTGAAAATCAACTTGAAGAGTAAAGAGTCTCTGGCAGTCAACGTAGCTCCACCTACGTCCACTTCGACTCCTTCAGCACCTCCAGCAAGGGAACCTCGTCCAAAAGTAGAGTATTCCTTTGACGAGAATGACACTGCGAGCATCTTTGATTGCTTAATCAAAAGCAACAAGATCCAACTCCCAGACCCAACGAAGCCTGATGAAGTCGGTAAGACTGATCATCCCAAATATTGTGTCTACCACAGGTTCATTGGGTATCCTACTCGAGCATGTTATGTGTTCAAAGGCAAAATTCAAGAGCTGGTCAATGCTGGTGTTGTCACTTTACAACAAGACGAGAAGACTGTGACTGCAAATATGGTTTCAGTTCAATTCGGTGACTTCCCTCCGCAGATGGTGCAGCATGGCGTCGTCCCTATCCCCAAAGCTACCCTTGAGATTGAGAATCTCCCTCGTCCACGAAGTGAAGGTCTCGTTCCCTTGTCTCTTGACAATGGCGAGATTATGTGGATTCATCCGGATCTTGCTTCAGAGTTCGAACTTCCCTCTTCCTCCAAGAAGAAAGACCGCTCCAAGGGCAAGACAAAGACTTGTAATATGGTGTCTTTTGACCCCATAGTTGACGAAGAAATTCTGTTGGGTACCAAATCAGGGAAAGCCTATCTAAAGGATTGCCCCGAAGCTCAAGAGAATCCTGTCTCTTCTTCTGAGCCAGCTCCAGTGCAGCCTGTTTCCACTGAGGATATTCCTACTGCATCCTCACCCGTTGTGGTACCCATTCCTCCCAAGCCGACGGTCACTGACAAAAGTAAACAGCAAGTCCGCTTCGACAAACCTTTGAAGAAGTCATCTCCTTTCGGACTTGAAAAGCCTTACAACTTTGATATCCTGGCTCAATTAGCAAATACACTGGCCAGGCTGTCCATCTTCGAGCTCTTGCGTCTTTCCAAAGAGACTCGAGAAACTCTAAGTGAGGCTCTCATGCAAGCTGAAACTTGTCTAGCCCTTTTGAAGAAGCCTAAAATAGAGCCAGTTTCTTGCCTTCATTGTCATAGTGTGTTGGAGTTAATTCCAAACATAACTTTTACACAAGATGACATGCTGATGGAAGACAACAGACATGACCGTCCTCTTTACTATACAGGATATGTCGATTCGATGAAAGTCGATCGTATTCTTATAGATCCAAGGTCTGCTCTTAGTATCATGCCGAAGACAATGTTGGATGCGCTAAAGATTCCAGTGCATAGTCTTTCTAGTACAATCACCACCATTCTCGGGTTCAACCAGGAAAGGAGTGAACCTTTGGGCAAGATTTGCTTAAAACTCCAAATAGGCAATCTTCGCACAAAGGTGACCTTCTACATCATTGACAATTATGGTTGTTCCTATAATACTTTATTGGGGAGACCATTTCTGCATGAGCACAACATTATTCCTTCAACTCTCCATCAATGTTTTAAATATGTTGATGACAATAGAAAAGTGCAAAAGGAGGTTGCTGATCTCTACCCTTTCAAAGGCGTCGAAGCATACTGCAACGATGCCCGTATGTACAAGGATGAATTCATGAAGGTGGTGCTGTCTCTGTATACTGAAGAAGAGCAAGAAGCAGTGCCTAAAGACACCCTTATCATACCTGTTAAAGGGCGAGTCTCTCATCCTCAGTCCTCTAAGCCACTGGCTATTCACTTGCCAGTCCAGAAGTAAGCAATTGATGATGATCAAAGGGAGCTCACCTCTTCTGAGCCACTTGTTATTGACTTACGTCATAACAAGGATAAAAAGCAGCTCACTTCTTCTGAGCCACTTGTTATAGATTTAACTCATAACAAGGACAAAAGGGAGCTCACCTCCTCTGAGCCACTTGTTATCGACCTCCGTCGTAACAAGGCCAATCCCCTTCCACGTTCTTCTTCTCCCCCTCTTGTAATCAATCTGACCAAGCCTGCTATGGCTAAAGGTTCTGTTGTAAATACAAATGTACAGATCAATGAAAAAGCATCTACTTTCCAGTATACTGATGTCATTTATCATACTAAATGCTATTTGGATATGTTATATAGCTATCAGTTATTTACAATAGGAGTTGTGCAGTCTCTTCATACAGAAGTCTCACTCGAACATCCAAAAGATTCATATCATATTGTTCTCGTTCGAAAGAAAGGCGAGAGTCCGATAATTTTTAGTAAAGGACCGGAACAACAATTCAGTTATACGGATGATAGCAAAAGTAACGATATAGGACATCTCCAACTCCGTCGTTATAGTCAACAATCAAAAGACATCATCCGAAAGATGGGTTATGACTTCAAAAGTGGCCTCAATTATGGCAAGGGTAGACGAACTCCTATTCGTACTACTGTTCCGGAAGGAAAATCATAAATGTACTACAGTAGGACCAAAAGAGGTCTCGGATATGCTTCTCCCCAGGTGTTATTCCCAGCAGTCTCCGAATCTGATAGCGAGGAGCGCTCTAACTCTTCTGATTCCAGATCATGGGATTCTGATACCAGTGTTGGCCAAGTTCATCGGCTGATTGTATCTTCCAACATGGTCTCCGCCGAACTTCCAGAAGGCTATGAAGAAGACATTGAAGAAAGTCCTGAAACAGATCCTTGGGCTCAACGAATGGATAATCAATGGAAACTCTGATTCGAACAAAGGGAACCTCCTACCGAAGATCAATTAGTTCAAATTGATGTAGGAGAGAGCGGATCACCTCGTCCAATATTCATCAGCAAGAACCTTCCAGAGGCAGATAAGCAAGAATTAATTCTTCTTATTCAAGAATACATTGATATTTTTGCTTGGAGCTATAAAGACATGCCAGGTCTAGATTCCAAAGTTGCTACTCATAAATTGAACATCCTGCCAAATGCAAAATTGGTCAAACAGCAACAACGGCGCTTCAAGCCAGAAATGATGGACGCGATCGACGATGAAGTCAAGAAGCTCATCGCTTGCGACTTTATTTGAGAAGAGCAGCATCCAGATTGGGTAGCCAATGTTGTCCCAGTTTTGAAAAAAATCAAAAAAGTTCGAGTCTGCATCGACTTTCGGGATCTTAATGAAGCATATCCAAAAGATGAATTTCCTCTCCCTATCACGGACGTCATGATTGAAAACACTTGTGGGTTCGAAAGAATATCTTTCATGGATGGATTCTCTGGATACAATCAGATTCGGATGAATCCTGAAGATGAAAAACATACTTCTTTTCGAACTCCTCGCGGAGTCTATTGCTACACAGTGATGCCATTTGGTCTCAAGAACGCTGGTGCAACCTACCAATGAGCCATGAGTACCATATTTTGAGATCATCTGCACAAGACTGTCGAATGCTATGTCGACGATATTGCTGTCAAAAGTCGTTTAAAGGAAGATCACATCCAAGACTTGAGAACAATCTTCAATCTCATGTGCCAATATAACTCAAAATGAATCCCACCAAGTCATTCTTGGGTGTCTCAAGTGGTAAATTTTTCGGCTTCGTCATTACCTCTAAGGGTATACACGTGGATCCCGAGAAGATCAAAGCCATTCAAGAGATGCATCCTCCACGCAACCTAAAAAAGCTACGAGGATTCCAAGGTCGACTTGCGTACATCAGAAGATTCATTTCGAATCTGTCTGGACGCTGCAGGCTATTTACTCAGCTAATGAAGAAGGGTGTATCTTTCGTTTGGACCGAAGAATGTCAACGAGCATTCGAAGATATAAAGCAATATCTCATGAACCCACCAGTCTTGGTGCCACCAATATCAGGCATACCATTCTTAATGTATGTCCGTGCCATGGATCATTCATTGGGTGCTTTACTCGCCCAAAAGAATAAAGAAGGCCCTGAACAGGCCATCTACTATCTTAGCCATACTATGATTGGTGCCGAACACCATTATAGTCCGGTCGAAAAAGAATGCCTAGCTCTTATATTTGCTGTTCAGAAGACTCGGCATTATATCATTGGTCAAACCATTCATGTCATATCCCGAGTTAATCCTCTTCGGGTACTCATAAAAAAGCCCAGTACACTCAATTCTTGGCTGGCTACATGGGCCATTCTGCTAGCCCAATACGATATGGTATATCTTCCTCAAAAATCTGTCAAAGGTCAAGCACTGGCGGATTTCTTAGCAGCTCATCCTGTTCCAGAGACATCCAAACTCTATGATAAAATTCCAGACGAGACATTAGAATCAAATATGATCTCCGAAGAATTTCCTACTTGGCGTCTATTCTTTGACGGTGCATCCAGGATCGGACCAAATGGTGCCATTATTACAGGAGTTGGAGTTGTCCTTGTTTTTCCAGATGGGTCAACTATCCAAAGAGCTTACTCTCTAGATGATCCTTGTTCCAACAATGTAGCAGAATACAATGCTCTGCTCATCGGCCTTCAGCTATCTAAACAACTTGACGTCGAGTATCTTGAAGTCTATGGTGACTCTAAGTTGGTTGTTAATCAAATTAGAGTAATCTATGAAGTTCGCCATCAAGATTTAGAGCCTTACTATGAAGCAGCAATCAACATGGCTATATCATTCAAAGCCTTCTTCATCGACTATGTTCGCCGAGCTTGTAATACTGAGGCAGATGCTTTGGCCAATCTTGCAGCAGTCCTAGCTATCCCTATCAAAAGACAACAGGTGGTGGTCATCTCTAATCGAGAATTGTTTTGTGTCGAAAACAATCGTAATATTGAATTCAGTAATCTTACTGAAGCCAATATTATCAATGAACACTGGAGAACTCCCTTCATCGACTTCGTAGTTCATGACATACTTCCTGAAGATCCAAAGAAGGCTACGAGTATTCGTCGGCGATCTCTACGGTTCTACTACAATCAGACCACCAAAACTCTTTATCGGCGAACTTATGACGGCTTACTCTTACGCTGTCTTGCTGGTGATGAAGCGAAACAAGTACTGTGCGAGGCTCACGATGGCGTCTGCAGAGCACATCAACCCGGTCATAAACTACAGGATCGTATCCGACGCATGGGTTACTACTGGCCCTCTATGGTATCTGATGCCATCGAATATGCAAGGAAATGCCGAGCCTGTCAAATCCATGCAGATTTCATACATCAACCGTCAAAATTCCTTCATCCGACTGCCGCTTCCTGGCCTTTTGAAGCTTGGGGCATGGACATTATAGGTCCCATCAATCCTCCTTCTTCTAGAGGACATCGATTTATATTAACAATAACCGACTACTTCTCCAAATGGGCCGAAGCTATACCTCTAGCTGAAGTTAAGACCAGCAGCATCATCAACTTCGTCAAACACCAAGTCATCTATAGATTTGGTATACCTCGAAGGATCATTTATGACAACGAACCACAATTCATTAGTCAAAAGTTTACAAGATTCTGCGATGATTATCGGATTGACAACGTTGCTTCTATAGCTTACAATCCTGCTGCTAATGGCTTAGTTGAAGCTTTCAATAAGACTATCATCAAGCTTCTTAAGAAGTTTGTATCTACTAACAAACAGAATTGGAGTGAAAAGCTTGGTGAATGTCTTTGGGCCTACCGAACTATGGTCCGCAACCCCACAGGCTTTACACCCTTCTCTTTGGTATACGGTTGTGAAGCTGTTCTTCCTCTAGAACTTCAAATTCCATCCTTAAGGATCGCCATTGCTAACGAGCTCACTACAGAGAACAACGATCTTCTTCGACTTCAAGAATTAGAAGCGCTCGACGAAAAGCGACTATTGGCTCAACAGCATATTGAGTTATATCAAGCTCACATCTCAAAGACTTTCAACCGTAAAGTTAAAGTCAGAGCCTTTCAGCAAGGAGAACTCGTGTTAACAGTCAGACGTCCTATGACTATGACTCACATGAGCAAAGGCAAGTTCGACGCGAAGTGGGAAGGGCCTTACATTGTCAGCAAAGTCTTTTCAAATGGAGCCTATCAACTTTCAGAGTTAGACGGTCGAATTGCTATGATGCCCATCAATGGCAAATTCCTCAAAAAATACTATGTATAAATATAACAGGAATTTTATGTAAATATGATCAAACAGTTCATAAATAAAGTTTGATTTTTTTATTTCATCATAAACGATGTTACATAATATCAAGAAAGGTCACTATCATCCTTCTCGACATTGGGACGTGGGCCACTGCCGTCCTTATCAAAGACATAATCAGCAAAGGAGCAGAGAACATCCTTGCTCGAACCCACCAGGAACTTGCAAGCAGCTATCCTCATGGCTTCTTCTTCTTTCGTCGTCCCGGGTTCAAGCAAGAAGTCCAAGATATCCCTTGGTGGCTTGGGTGCAGATGAACCTTCGTCCGCTTCTATCGGCTTCGGCTGATTGGGATCGGTTGGGCGTTCTTCCGGGAGTTCTTCAACCTTCGGGGTGATTTTAGCCTTCTTGGATGCATCTCCAGACGACATCTTTATGTTGAAGAAGTGGAAGTGATCATTCTTGCCAAATTTCTGTTCTATTTATAGGCAGAGATTCTCCAAACAACGAAGCGACACATTCATCCGACGGTTCGTCCGTTCGTTACCATCATTCGACGGTTCATCCGTTCATTTAATTTATCTGACGGTTCATCCGTTCATTACCATCATCTGACGGTTCGTCCGTTCATTACCATCATCTGACGGTTCGTCCGTTCATTACCATCATCTGACGGTTCGTCCGTTCATTACCATCATCTGACGGTTTGTCCGTTCATTACCATCATCTGACGGTTCGTCTGTTCATTACCATCATCTGACGGTTCACCCGTTCATTACCATCATCTGACGGTTCGTCCGTTCATTCCACCCATTTGACGGTTCATCCGTTCATCCCAACGATTTATTTCGTTCACACATCATCCATATCAGCAACTTATCATCCTTGATTAAGTTGTCTATTGAAATAATAATATTCGACAAATTATATTCTGCCATGTCCACATTACCTCTGAGCAGATATAATAAATATAATTATTTTCTAATCAAAAAATATATCATGTCCTGTACCTCTGAATATATTTTCTATCGCTATTATTTATATCTGACTAAGATATGCAATAAATAATAGAATCACAAAAAATGTCTTTTATTTATCAAAAAGATGAAAGATGTTACATATCATATTACAAAACAAGAAGATACAAGAATCTTTCTATTAAACTGGTGGTGTCATCAAGCCGGTTATCTGTTGCTTCAGAGTCTGCAGTCGCTCTTCACGGGATTCCATCACTCGCTTCCTGGCTTCTTCCATCCCAGATTTTTCATTGAAGGTTGGCATAGTTACCATTCTGCGAGTGATTTCAGCATTATGAGCTGCAACATATTCGTCTCTTTCTTGGGTTAGAGCACCGAGTTGTTGAATTGCGGTTTGATGTTCGGTGACCTCATCTTCCAGTTCTTCCTGAAGACGAGCAATCTCCGCTTTCAATTCAGCAATTCTCTTCTCTTTTCTTTCAGCCACAGAGGTCACTATTTCTACCTTGAAATTGTACTCAGCAGACTTAGCAGTGAAAGTATCCAAGATAATCTAGAAATTGACTCTCTCAACTGCAGCCTCCTGAGACATCCGTTCAAACTCGGCTTGTATCAAAAGTTCTACTTCTCCTTTATTCAACTCTTTGTAGTTCTTTGTTGAGGTCTCTAGCTCATCTAATATGTGTTCGAAAAAAGTCGCCTGATCCTCGTCACCTTGATCGCGGATGGCATTAACTAAGAAAGAGGTTAGACCTCTAACCGTGGAGAAATTAGCTTCTTCTTTCTCCATCACTCTATCTATTAAAGGCCCCAATGAATCAAAGAAGAACTTGGTAAATGACTTGATGACAAACTGATTGGTAGCTAAAGCACCAGGAGTAGCAGCTACTCCTGCTGACGATGAAGCGGCAGGATGTTCAGTCTCTTGTACTTGGACGGAGGGCTCTTTGAATAAGGGAACTAAAGAAGAGCTGGTTGCTCCTCCCGGTTGTTCCTCTGCAAAATTAAAATTTTGTCATTTTGACTATCATTGGCTACTGTCAAAGTGGATCAAAAGTGAAAGTAAATTTTACCATGGCTTGATCCGACAACGGGCCTGTCATCTGTTAGAACAGATTCCAGCTGAGCAGAAGTAGCCTCATACATTACTGCCTGACTACTTCCTGCTTCAGAGCCACATGACAAGTGACGACTGCTGCTAGCTATCGTCGTTGCAAGCACTATGTCCATGCACACTAGAGGAGCTGGAGAAAATCCGAGTTCTGTATGGATAAGAATAAAGATGTCAGCTATCAATCTATTAAAAGAAGATTGCTAATTTCATTCTATATCTTGGGGATCAACAGTAGGAGTTTCCTCCAAGGCCATTTCTTTGTCTGTTATCTTTTCTGGAGATGCCTGTACCTCAACATCCTTTTCAGGATCCAAGGTATCATTAGCAGCTTCGGGAGATATCTGCACCTCAACATCCTTCTCAGGATCTAAGGTGTCATCAGCAGCTTTGGGAGACAGATGCACTTCATCATCCCCTTCAGGATTCTGTGTATCATTAATATACTCTGATGATGTACTCTCATCGTTTTTATCTTCCTCCGGTGCGTCCCCACTAGCAGTTGCAGCGGTTTGATCAACATAATCCTGCAAGCCGAAGTCGCAGTCATTTAAAGCATCGATTATCAAACGATCAACCTCCTCGCGGAGTGTTCCTGGTGTGACAGGAGGTTGAGTAGTCTCCATCACCGGTAAAGGAGGTCGCAAAGCTTCGTGCTATGTCTCTGCAATATCTTCTCTGGGTTCTACGGCTTCATTTCTTTGGTCAACCTCTTCCCTCTGTTCGATCTCCTCCCTCTGTTCTGGACTAGAAGTTTTATGCCCAGACTCAGAAACAGGAGTGGGAGATGACATAGTAATTCTAATGGCAGCATTCACCACCACTGAAGACAAGAGTTGCCTTGGAGGAGAAACAGTTCTCTTTCTTCTTCTGAGGACCAGCTTCTTCTTTCTATGCAGAGGTCTCTCAGGACTCTCTACATTTACTATCTCGGCCTGTTTCTGAATAGCGGTTGGCGTGACTGCTTCTTCTCGGGTTGACTCAGCTAATTGTCAGGATTGTGATCTAGTGGTAACTTTCTCTGAAGAATGTTCCAAGATCAATTTCTTCTTTGCAACTGGAGAAGAAGGTTCTTTTCTCCTTCTCCTTTTCTCCTTGGCTGGAGACTTAACAACCTTTAGAGAAATTCTTAATGGTTGGTTCACTTCCTCAGGGAAGTTTACTTCTCTGGAAGCTTCCAATGGATCATCCACTGGTGCTTGTTCTTCGTCGTTATTGGGAGCTAATATGTCAGTCGCTCCTTTCTTCAAACGTGTCGCTGTTGCGAAGCTATCAATAAGACTAAAGTTCTCCGCAAATGTATTGGCAGATGTGTAAAATAATAAATATGTGTATAGCATTCTGGGGCCATTATCATTCTTGTTAGGCATTGAGAACACTGTCCTAGTGTCTCGAGCATTGTAGTAGGCCCATGCTCTCGCACCGTCGATCAGGTACCCCTTTCCTTATAAGCAAGTTATTGCGTTGCCCACATGGAACTGGTCATAACCAAATTGACGAGCGAAGCGACTCGGCAAATATGGTTCAAAATAGCAATCCTCTTCAAATCTGTACACTAAGTGCGATGGTCTTATCGTCTTCAGCCATTCAAAAGCTGCTCGACCTATTGGTTGTCTCCCAAGGTCAACCAGATTTGGTGCCATAAATTCATAACCAGTTGGAGGAGGAGAGCAATAAAAATTCCATCCTTTGCCAAGGTTCAGGGTACGTCTGCAGTCCTTCAGGCTAGTATATATCCACTTGTCCTGTGAGAATCTGCGCAGAAAACTGCCACCAACTGCTCCCATGGCAGGGTTCATCAATGTCGGATGGTATAGGAGCAACCACCCGAATAAGTAGGTGTAAGGTAACTCCAGTCTAAGGAAGTTCCCCTTATCACCCTTACACTTGAGCATGGAATCAACATACAGACGAAGACCTGCATTTATTCTACAAGTCATCGCTGAGAGTAAATCCATCCGGTAGCCGAAGACTAACCGAACGGCAGCAAAAAGAATACTGCGGTGGAAGCGGTCCACGGCGCTCGCTCCGGGCACGACGAATCGTCGGAGCCAGTATGTCAAAAATCCTGCCAGCTGAGCTTCTTTAGACATGGACCTGTAGCCCATTCTTATAAAGCTTTCAACATAGTCTCCAACCTTGAGAGGAGGGTACTGATGTTCATCAGTAACCTTGATATCCATTCTCTTATTCTCTTCCATCAGACTGATCACTTCGCTGTTGCTGAGGGGTTGGAAGAAATCTGGGTTGCATGAATCATGATCTTTTGTCTTTTTCTCAATAATATGGTTAAGAAAAAGATAAGTTAACCATTTTGATGAATAGCATGTGCCAGAAGAGCCGCTTTTGTAGTATAGAGAGCATATGTTATAATGGCACAGTAGTTCGTCGAAGACTGCTACCATCTTTGAATTTTCTCGACGGAGTCTATCTAACTCGTCGTTGGTTGGGACGTACTCCTCGTAAGGAAAATCTCCCATTGGTAAATACGAGATATACTTCATCTCGTGGAGGGCCAATCCCATCTCCCCACAGGGCGTCATGAACGTCCCTGTCCTGTAGTTATACCTCTCTGCCAAGGCCAAAAACAGATGAGGATTTGGGAGGAATCCATATACGGTAGCATGAACCGCATTATAAAGCTCGATCTCTTTGAGTTTGTCTTCAAACTGGACCAATATCCAGTTGGCAATACAACTCCATCTCTTGATGTCTGGGTTCACCAGACCGGTTAGCTGGATATCCTGATCCGGATATCTGCCCTCAGCCTTTGCATACTCATTTGCAAAGATTGGAGTCCTCACAGGCAGCAATAAAGAAGAGTTCTCTGGAGGGATGCACCCTGGCTTCAACCCTCTGAGTAAAGAACTGTGTTGCTCAGAAGAGCTATAGAATATGTCTTTATTGTGTGGGCCTTTCTTGACACAGATCTTTCCTGTCCGTGCATGTTGAAGAGGAGTAATGTCCCAATCCATCCTCCTGGGATGGCTTGCATGAGCATATCGTGCTAGAGGGAGGCATCTAGCAATATCTGGCAACAAGATCAATTTCTCTTTTCTGTGGAAAGTTCTCTGCTCAACACGGGGTCTTGGTTGAGAACTTTTGTCAATAGCTTCACCAAATAGGAACACAGGTTTCTTGTGGGTGATGGCGTCAGCAGACTGTAAAGGTTGTCCATTCATCAGACTTAACAAGGTCTCATTGTCCTGTGCTATCAAGATAGCTTGGCGAGAAAATGGAAGGGCATATTGTGGGTAGAGCACATGGGATAAGTCCTCTTTAAATTCTGATTCTGCAAGAGTTCATACGAAGGTTTCATATTCAGGATCCTCTCTGGTATCAACTGCATCAAACAGATAAAAACAAAATTTAGTACAAGTCAAGTCAGAAGATTCTGTCATCAGATTGCGCAAACTTCAGATTGCGCAAGCATCAGATTACGCTGACAAAGCTTGCGCAAGTATCTGATTGCACTGACAAAGCTGGCACAAAACAACAGTTTGCGCTGATAATCTTGCGCAAATCAGCCGATTGCGCTGACTTTTGCTAGCGCAATTCAACCGATTGTGCGAGAAGATATTCTTCATAAAAATGAAGAATATTGGGTTCGTGCAACCTAAGCCCTAAAAAGGGTGGTGCAGTATGACCGAATCTCTAAAAAGAGATAGGGTTCAAGGTTCAGTTATGTCGAAAAACCCTAAAAAGGATTTTCGATCGGGTTATCTACCTCGCACAACAGGGTGCGCAGCTTCGTGACGGGAAGGACGTGGCGCAACCCGAGTTGAAGACTCGGCGGGGGCTTTGCCCTTGTCGGCGGCGGAGGAGCGCTTGGGAGCCATGAAAGATCGACGGAAAAGAAAGTCGGAGTAGGCTCGGGGATTTCTCTCTCTCAAGCACAATGAACACAAGTAAAGAATAATATGAAGGATGAAGGAAACTATTTATAGTTTTTCAAAAAAAGCAACGGCCGCCTCAGATTGCGCCGAATAATTAGGGCTGGTTCATCCGATTACGCAGACAGTTCATCATATGCACAACTTGATTTAAAATTCAAAATTCAAAGTATTTTGAAATTTTGAATAAATTCAACTTTCGAAAACTTTGAAGGGGGTCTTGTAGGTCCTAAAAAATCAAGTTGCACCCATCAACAAAGTCATGAAAATCAAGAAATACATCTTTCAAATGAACTGCACAGAAGTCAGATTGTGCACCATCCAGATTGCGCAGACTGGACTGCGCATACTCTCAAGCGCGCAAGCTGACGTGGCAAATGTCATCATTATCTGACAGAATCAAATCTTCTGACAACTGACAGCACGGAGAACGAGGAGACTGTTCGTTTATTGTGCAGCACGGCGCTCGAGGATAGTTGTACATATAGCACAATCGGCCAGGCACTCTGTTGCGCAGTCCAATCTCGCACAATCTGAAGTCAGCGCAATTCAGGCGGCGCACTTCATTATGACAACTGACAAATGTACACGTGGCATTCATGCCATCAATTGCTCACTACGTGGCAACCGTCTGTACACGATCATGCGCATTTCAATCAAATGATGCCATGTGTCCAAGACAGTTAGCCCACGATCAAACAACTGCCAGCGCAGTCTGATGCAGCACAAGCCAGTCCATGCACAATCCAACTTGCGCCATTCAGAATAACTAAAAGTTAGTTATTTTCAGAACTCTATAAATAGAGTTTCAAGTCTTCATTCAAGGGGATCAAAGACGTAAAATTCAGAAATATCAGAGAGTTCAGGAGTTCTTGCCCAAGTGCTGCTGCATTCTTCCGAGGCTTTTGCCTTCAACTTCCGAGGCTATCGTCTTCAAAGTTCACATCGTCCAAGGGATAAAGCAATCGTCATCTAGATTGGATTCCTATAGTTGTACTTTCCCATAATTCTTGTAATCTCTTTACAAAGTTTATTGAAATAAAGTTCATACTTTTGTTTTTGCAAACAGATAACAGGAAATATCTATATATGATAAGTAAGAACTGTAAGCCAACTGTGATTTAGAGTACAATATGGTTATATAAACGGTCTAGGACAATGCAATGGTAACTCCATTGTACGTGAGTGTACAATAGACATATACAATAGTTATACAATGTTGTACAATAGGATTTGAGTACATAACCAATTCTACTCCCCCTCCCCAATCAATACACAAGGATCCACTCCAGTTACGTTATCTTATACAATAGTGTACAATGTTATACAATGGATGTAAAATATTATACAATAGATGTACAATATTATACAATAGTTGTACAATGTTATACAATAGTGTACAATGGTCTATCCCTGGAACTCATGTGATAATGAGAGTACAATATGCACAATGAGTACACAAGGATATGGGTATTCAATAAATACAATGTGTAAGTGAAACGCACATCACAATATGTATTTAGTGAATACAAGGGGATAACATCTCAAAAGAAGATCCATATAGTACCAATCCGTGATAACAACGTGTCAGCATCAAGTACAGTAATCTAGAGCAAGAATGTAAATCCAGACAAGTATAAAACGGTTAGAGAATGTACTCGCCTGTATCTGAGTGTCCAGATGAAATGTACTGTCCGAGGAGAGGTGTCTGGCTCCTAATCAGAACAGCACAGGTCACAACAAGTCTAAAATGATATAATGAAGTCCTACTATGCATTCTATATGATTCTAGGTCAATCTAGGCTAAAGTCAACTCTTGGTCAACTCTGGTCAACCCTAGAAGTCAAGCTAGGTCAACCAAGTCAAACCTAAGTCAAACTAGTCTATACTAGTCTAACCAGTCTATTCTAAGTCTAACAATACTACACAAGTCTGATATAGGCTCACTAGTCAAGCAGACACACACATAGGCCATAGGCTAAGAGACTAGGCCATAGGCTATAGCAATACCATATACAATATCTATATCTAAAACAATACATATATAGCCATACCACACAATCTAATATAGAATACATATATTGATATATATATAGGCTCCTATTCACATATTAGATACATACATTATATAACAATATATATATATATATATATATATATATATATATATTGATACACACACATTGATGTGTTATATAATATAACTTAGAATATATAAACCTATAGGCTATTATGTGTATACAATACAACACTATGTGTCAATACATATATATATACATATGTATAGAGTGGGGGCTCATAAAAATGTGTCCAAGTGTATGTGTGTGTGTGTCATGAGGATGAAGGTGTGTGATGAGAATTATGTGTGTTCAAGTGAGGCATGAGTGTTGGAAAGACATGTGTGTGTGAGTGGAGTGAGTGATACATGTATGCTAGTGTGTGTGTGAGTGAAGTGAGGCATGTGTGAAAATACAAGAGTGTGTGTGTGTATAGTAAGAGTGTGTGTGATATGTATGTGGTGTCTCATAGAGTGTGTGTGAGAGATTTTAAGAGGGTGTGATAGCTTGTGTGTGTGTAACATGACAGTTGTGTGAGGAGTGAGTGAGGCATGTGTGTATGTAAGTACCTGTGTGTAGAGAGGGGGTGATGTGGGAGTGTAGCAGTGGGTGATACATAGGAAAACAGGGATAGCAAAGGAGGAAAGAAAACCAAATTCACATATCAGTAAAAGGGAAAAAACTGAACCCAGTTTTCAGCCTACATTGCATTCTCAGTTTTATGAACCAATTCACATCCAAACAACCCCAAATTCGACATACCATTAGTAAACCTATAGGTGCACATATTAGAGGTTTAAAATCATGTAATTAACAGTTTAAATTAGGTTAAAACAACTGTCCAAATTCGTATTTGGAAACTGGAATTTTTACAGAAAATTACATGTATCAGTAAATTGGGGTAAATGAGAATTCGACATGAAATTAAGCTAATACACCAAACCAATAGTTGGTAACAATTCTAGGGTTTGTGTACGTGTCTTACAAAGTGTTTGTGTCCACCCAAGTGGACACAAACGTGTCCAATCAAAACGAAATACAAAACAGTACAAAACAGGCCAATTCAGTGCACTGCATCGTGCACGTGTGCACGCGTGTCGTACACACGACACAGCACGAATTAAGACACGTGCTCGTGCACACGTGTACGCCCACACTAGGGCTACACACTCATGTCAACACGAGGTGTCCATGCTGTGTCTAGACATGACACGAAGGCCGTATTAGTGCCCAAAATTCACGTGCACTGTGTCAGTGTAAACCCAGTGCGGGCCCCATAACGTGTCCGACACTAAACATGGTGCTATGAAATTTTGGGAGAGTGTGCGCAGACACTGCCCCCGTGTCCATGCCAAATTTGGCGTGTCCTAGTGCTATGTACAAGGAGCAAAGGCCCCCGAGTGGCAGGACAGCGTGCACAGCCTGTACCCGCGTGTGCACGTGTCGAATCCGACTCGACACGACACAGGGACACCCCCAGTCCAACAGAAATGCATAAGCAACCTCAAAAACTAATTTCCTATTCAAATAGTTTTCGAAAATAACACAAAAAGTTTCATTGTGGCATTTTCACAAATACCTACACTATAGGACTGATACGTGTCCATAAAGGACACGAAATGGACTCAAATTCTAGGGTTTCCTATTCCTACAGTTAGGTTAGGCCTAGGGCTCCCTAGATATGCAATAAAACCAGAATTTCATGGTGTAAATAGAAAGTTACCTCTATGTATCAAAATCCCCAAAAAACTCTAAAGAGAGGTCTTCCTCTTGAGAGTCAAACTTCTCCAAAATGATTTGAATCTGAGAATAAAATATCACAACAATAAGAACACTCAAATTAAAACCTATTGCAATTTGTTTGAGAGAAAATGGAGCTAAAATGGAATTTCTAGGGATTTTAGAAGTTGAGAAAATACCTCTTTCTAAAGCTTGTTCTTCCTTAGAGGCTAGTCCTAATTTCTAAGAGAATATTTATAGAGTGGGAATCCCAAGGATGGGTTAAGTGGCTGGACAATTAATGTTAGGGTTAGGGTTGGGCACTTGGCTAATGGGCTTTGGGCTTAGTCATAAAACAATGTCTCAAAAATCACAAGTCATGACTTGTGATCAAAATCTTTCTATTCTAATCTCAATATTCCTAATTGATTTCACTAACTAGAGTATGGTTAACTTAACTTAACCTAGGGTCTCATATCTAGCCAAGTCCAACTCAACTAGGGTTAGGTCACAAAGTCAAAGCTAGTCAAAGTCAACCTAGTCAACCCTCATTCAAACAATTCCAGAATAAATCCTAAAAATTCCCATAAATTCAAATAAATTATAATAAATTCAAATAACCCTAAAAATGTCAAAAATACCCTCAAACTAGAAAAGATAAACAAAGTACCCTAATCACATGGCTAGGCTCTAGGTCAACCAGTCTCCAAGGTTACACTATTAAAAATCACCAAAAATCATAATATAAATAAATATCAATAAATAATAATTATAATTACAAAATTTCAAAATTACCCTCTTCTGGAAAATTGGGTGTTACAATCCTACCCACCTTATAAAAATTTTGTCCTCGAAATTTAAGGTGATCGCACCCCTTCTAGGTTAAGCCCCCAGCAATCATAGTCTCAGAACCTATTCAATCATACAATTTAAAAGGACGGCATACAGGGTCATGGCATACGGTGGTAATGAAAGCCTCATCTAGGTATACCAGTCATACTAGACCAAAACAATCATAGGGTATCAAAACATACAAGCAATCAAGGGTGTTGAACTAGAAAAGTTACAAAAACAACAATCATCAAGGTTGTACGGCAGTCTACCATCCTATCTGAAAACTGGTAATTATCAAAAATAAAATAAGTTCAATACTAATCATCTATAAAGAGGTACTATTTTAAGAAAACCAGAACCACAAGTTTAAGGAACAAAAGTCAATAGCATTGAATCCAATCACAATATAATATATATAGAAGGAGAGAGTGTTAGAGAGGGAAAAGATAGCATTATGTAAGGGTTATGTGGTTTGTGTGTGTGAAATATACATGAAAGTGTATAGGAGGATTTGGGTCTCAACTATAGCTATCAAGTTACACTATTCATGGCATATTGGTTAAGCAATCTACAAGGCACAAGTTATTTACTCATAACATGTATGGCTAACCGTATATATAAGTATATTTATATGTATAGAGAGGTAGAGATTTAATTGCATCTACATACATTATAACATGTATACAGAACTATATATATATCTATATAGCTATATGAACATAACGTAGAGATGAAGGGTTAGGTTTTCATGGCTGTTGTGAACATTAGTGTAGAGTGTCAAGTGTACATGGGTTAAAACTTAAAATGAAGGGTTCAATCATTCAGTTTGGCTCAACATTACATATTAAATCTGAAATTGAACTACACATTTGTAAACAATAAAAAAAATGTTAACATGTATTCAGTTTTCAAAATTTTGGAGAAATTCGAACATCAAAAAAAAAACTTTCTCAATGTTTACCACAACCTAACATATAAGAGTATGAAACTAACATTATACACCTACACACAACCAGGTATACGGCTCAAACATTACTATTAAAGAAAACTGCATATTGACTAATCACTTAGAATTCAGACTTAAAGGGTTAATATGTACATAGTCTCAGGTTTGACAAATTTAACACAAACTCAACCAATCTCAACCAATTTTCTTTAAGACTTGAAACCCTGCATGTAACATACATGTGCAGTAATGTAAACAACAACTAATAACATAAAATTTAAATTAAAAATTATGAATTTAATCTGGAAAACAGAGAACTAGTCACTGATACTGTCCTATATTAGAATTATTGGGTTTTGAGAAATTAACATCAACATATTAATATGCATTTAGATAGGTTGGTGATCAAGTGTAACATGTATACGTGTCAGGCAAGCATTTGTGTCCACTATATATATATATATATATATATATATATATATATATATATATATATATATATATATATATATATATATTTTAAGGTAATACAAGAAATAATGGCAAGAAAAAAAAATAATGATAAATCTGTTCTGCTTATCTGTTTAAAAGAAGGAACCATTTGAAACCAGAGTTACAATATCAAATCTAAGTCAAGGTCTAGCAAGATCATTGATTCATTGTATTAGAAAAAAAAATTATAGCAAGAAGTTACACTAGATTTATAATAACAGCTAAGCCACTCCTACTCATACTCCTACTCCTAAGTTATTTGATGATGGGGTACAATTTATACAACAGAATGGTACGATAGAGATGATATGTTTAAAAACCTTCTCAAGATACAATCTGATAATCATATGCGTCTGTCCAAAATCACGTTACTCAGAGTCCTCGCCATGCCAGTAAGCAAGGCTGCGATAAACGATAGATTCCATAACTGGAGTATGCACCTCTACAATCATGTCGTCTGGAAATCTCGCTATGCCGACTAGTATAGCTGCAAGAAATTCTAAATCTCATAACCAAGATACGTACATCCGAAGTCAGGTCTCTATGTTTCTACCACGCCAGCTAATATAGCTGCGATAAACTACAAGCTCCATAATCAAGTAGACGTTTTACCATCCCTGTATTCCCGTCAACATATGTTATCAGAAAAATATCGTAACTCAGGCCTTAAAATTCATCTCGATAGAAAAATTAAAATCAACAACGATCCAACAAAATCAAATTCAATGATCAAGGAGTGAGAGCGAACAAAACAAGGGGAAGGATTTCAAATTGAAGTTTAAATAAGATTCTCAAGGGTCGTCCCAGGAATCTCTCAAGGAATCCTAACTGTGATTGAGTACCTTCAAAAATATATCCTAATCCTACTGTAGGCTGTAGTGATACTCTTGTTCGAATACCACTACATAAACTCGACCTGCATGGGCCACCACTAAAAATGTATCACGACCCGCACCCACTGTGAGGGTACGAAAACGTAACAACGCCCAGCCTACGCCGCAGTGTCGGCTATAGAACGCTGTCCTAGGTCACAACATCTAACAATAATATACTAAGCAGTTTATACTCCCCAAATGGGGGTGACATGATAGAAAAACTCAATCACAACTAAGAAAGAAGAAGTACGATATGATATAGAACTCAAGGAAATACAGATGATAAAATAGTCTAAGATAACATCTCCGCAGATATCCAGAGTACAAGGTCTCAGCTACTGAATATGAAAGAATATATAACCCAGATCTCAAAGACAGAAATAAAGTCTAACTACTAGTCTCAAGACAACATAAGTAAGATAAAGCCTAACTAAGCTAGTCTAGGCAGTAGGGTAAAGTCGTCAGCCAGAGCTGTCCTGCAAAAGGTATCCGCACAGGCCTCCTCCTCGTCCTCTGTAATATTTTCAACAGGTCCAGTCAGGAAAGGAGCGAGCACAATACATCTCACGAAGTTCATATCAAGTTAGGAAATATAAAGCATGCAATAGAGTAAGGTACATGAAACGCTGAAAGAAGAATGTATATGAAAAACAGTAAAGATTTGATAACAGAAAATATCTATATATGATAAGTAAGAACTGTAAGCCAACTATGATTTATAGTACAATATGGTTATATAAACGGTCTAGGACAATGCAATGGTAACTCCATTGTACGTGAGTGTACAATAGACATATACAACAGTTATACAATATTGTACAATAGGATTTGAGTACGTAACCAATTCTACTCCTCCTCCCCAATCAATACATAAGGATCCACTCCAGTTACGTTATCTTATACAATAGTGTACAATATTATACAATGGATGTACAATATTATGCAATAGATGTACAATGTTATACAATAGTTGTACAATGTTATACAATAGTGTACAATGGTCTATCCCTGGAACTCATGTGATAATGCGAGTACAATATGCACAATGAGTATACAAGGATATGGGTATTCAATAAATACAATGTGTAAGTGAAACGCACATCACAATATGTATTTAGTGAATACAAGAAGATAACATCTCAAAAGAAGATCCATATAGTACCAATCCGTGATAACAATCGTGTCAGCATCAAGTACAGTAATCTAGAGCAAGAATATAAATCCAGACAAGTATGAAACGGTCAGAGAATGTACTCGCCTGTATCTGAGTGTCCGGATGAAATGTACTGTCCGAGGAGAGGTGTCTGGCTCCTAATCAGAACAGCACAGGTCACAACAAGTCTAAAATGATATAATGAAGTCCTAATATGCATTCTATATGATTCTAGGTCAATCTAGGCCAAAGTCAACTCTTGGTCAACTCTGGTCAACCCTAGAAGTCAAGCTAGGTCAAACAAGTCAAACCTAAGTCAAACTAGTCTATACTAGTCTAACCAGTCTATTCTAAGTCTAACAATACTACACAAGTCTGATATAGGCTCACTAGTCAAGCAGACACACACATAGGCCATAGGCTAAGAGACTAGGCCATAGGCTATAGCAATACCATATACAATATCTATATCTAAAACAATACATATATAGCCATACCACACAATCTAATATAGAATACATATATTGATATATATAGGCTCCTATTCACATATTAGATACATACATTATATGACAATATATATATATATATATATATATATATTGATACACACACATTGATGTGTTATATAATATAACTTATAATATATAAACCTATAGGCTATTATGTGTATACAATACAACACTATGTGTCAATACATATATATATACATATGTATAGGAAGGGGGCTCATAAAAATGTGTCCAAGTGTATGTGTGTGTGTCATGAGGATGAGCGTGTGTGATGAGAATTGTGTGTGTTCAAGTGAGGCATGAGTGTTGGAAAGACATGTGTGTGTGAGTGGAGTGAGTGATACATGTATGCTAGTGTGTGTGTGTGAGTGAAGTGAGGCATGTGTAAAAATACAAGAGTGTGTGTGTGTATAGTGAGAGTGTGTGTGATACGTATGTGGTGTCTCATAGAGTGTGTGTGAGAGATTTCAAGAGGGTGTGATAGCTTGTGTGTGTGTGTAACATGACAGTTGTGTGAGGAGTGAGTGAGGCATGTGTGTATGTAAATACTTGTGTGTAGAGAGGGGGTAATGTGGGAGTGTCGCTGTGGGTGATACATAGGAAAATAGGGATAGCAAAGGAGGAAAGGAAACCAAATTCACATATCAGTAAAAGGGAAAAAACTGAACCCAGTTTTCAGCCTACATTGTATTCTCAGTTTTATGAACCAATTCACATCCAAACAACCCCAAATTCGACATACCATTAGTAAACCTATAGGTGCACATATTAGAGGTTTAAAATCATGCAATTAACAGTTTAAATTAGGTTAAAACAACTGTCCAAATTTGTATTTGAAAATTGGAATTTTCACAGAAAATTACATGTATCAATAAATTGGGTAAATAAGATTTCGACATGAAATTAAGCTAATACACCAAACCAATGGTTGGTAACAATTCTAGGGTTTGTGTACGTGTCTTACAAAGTGTTTTTGTCCACCCAAGTGGACACAAACATGTCCAATCAAAACGAAATACAAAACAGGCCAATTCAGTGTACTGCATCGTGCACGTGTGCACGCGTGTCGTGCACACGACACAGCACGAATTAAGACATGTGCTCGTGCAGACGTGTACGCCCACACTAGGGCTACACACTCGTGTCAACACGAGGTGTCCGTGCTGTGTTTAGACACGACACGAAGGTCGTATCAGTGCCTAAAATTCACGTGCATTGTGTCAGTGTAAACCCAGTGCGGGCCCCATAACGTGTCCGACACAAAACGTGGTACTATGAAATTTTGGGGGAGTGTGCCCAGACATTGCCCCCGTGTCCATGCCAAATTTGGCGTGTCCTAGTGCTGTGTGCAAGGAACAAAGGCCCCCGAGTGGCAGAACAGCGTGCACAGCCTGTACGCGCGCGTGCACCCGCGTGTGCACGTGTCGAATTCGACTCGATACGACACAGGGACACCCCCAGTCCAACAGAAATGCATAAGCAACCTCAAAAACTAATTTCCTATTCAAATAGTTTTCGAAAATAACACAAAAAGTTTCATTGTGGCATTTTCACAAATACCTACACTATAGGACTGATACGTGTCCATAAAGGATACGAAATGGACTCAAATTCTAGGGTTTCCTATTCCTACAGTTAGGTTAGGCCTAGGGCTCCCTAGATATGAAATAAAACCAGAATTTTATGGTGTAAATAGAAAGTTACCTCCATGTATCAAAATCCCCAAAAACTCTAAAGATAGGTGTTCCTCTTGATAGTCAAACTTCTCCAAAATGATTTGAATCTGAGAATAAAATATCACAACAGCAAGAACACTCAAATTAAAACCTATTACAATTTGTTTGAGGGAAAATGGAGCTAAAATAGAATTTCTAGGGATTTTAGAAGTTGAGAAAATACCTCTTTCTAAAGCTTATTCTTCCTTAGAGGCTAGCCCTAATTTCTAAGAGAATATTTATATAGTGGGAATCCCAAGGATGGGTTAAGTGGCTGGAAAATTAATGTTAGGGTTAGTGTTGGGCACTTGGCTAAAGGGCTTTGGGCTTAGTCATAAAATAATGTCTAAAAAATCATAAGTCATGACTTGTGATCAAAATCTTTCTATTCTAATCTCAATATTCCTAATTGATTTCACTAACTAGAGTATGGTTAACTTAACTTAACTTAGGGTCTCATATCTAGCCAAGTCTAACTCAACTAGGGTTAGGTCACAAAGTCAAAGCTAGTCAAAGTCAACCTAGTCAACCCTCATTCAAACAATTCCAGAATAAATCCTAAAAATTCCCATAAATTCAAATAAATTATAATAAATTCAAATAACCCTAAAAATGTCAAAAATACCCTCAAACTAGAAAAGATAAACAAAGTACCCTAATCATATGGCTAGGCTCTAGGTCAACCAGTCTCCAAGGTTACACTATTAAAAATCACCAAAAATCATAATATAAATAAATATCAATAAATAATAATTATAATTACAAAATTTCAAAATTACCCTCTTCTGGAAAACTGGGTGTTACAAAGTTGATACGTCTGCCGTGGTGGAGCTGGAACGCGCTTTCCTTGTATTAGCCATGAAAAAGGTGAGAATATCCGAGAGACGACCAGGCCATCCTTGGAGAAGGACCTCCAGGAGCTGTCTCTCAAGTATGCAAAGCTGAGGCGGGAGGGAGAGACTTTCCTTACTCGTGAGGAGACCATTATTCGAGCTATAGCAGAAACCAACGAGCAGCTCCTCCAGCTCCAGGCTAGGTTAACGTGCCTAGAGACTGAGCTCCAAGTCACCCGTCAAGAGAGTGGGAAGATCTGGAAGGAGACTAATGAAGTCACCCGAACCTCTGCTGCTTTAGAGAGGGCACTAAAGAGACTGGAAGAGAATTGGCAGGCTCATGCGCATCTGGAGGATGCCGAAAGGTTATCCCAGGAAGCTGAACGCCGTGTCAAGCTGAGAATTGAGCGCTCAACCGCAAAGCTGGAGGACACCCTCAACAAGTTATGTGTCGCTGATGAATAGTAGATTTTTCTCTCTGTCCCTCTTTTTTCTTTTTTTTCCTTTTTTTGGCAGAGCAGAATAGATTTACTCCACTCTGATGAGCTTGTAATGGCATTTCGATTGAAGAATATCCCCTGGGAGGACTTTTTATGGATCTATTGCCCTTGGGTGCATTTTTTTTTAAAATGCGAGCAAATAGATTTGACAAGATATTTTGTGGACTTATTACTCTTTTGATACACCGATGGTGCGAGTAATAGGATGGTTTTTTGGGGACTCATTACCATTTTTTGTGTACTGGCGAGGCGAGTACTGATAACGAGTGAAGAAAAGATCGGCATATTTATTCAGAGGTAGTGAGGACGTGGTAAATATGGGTCTGAAGCATAGCCTTCCTACTCAGAGGTAATGAGGACGTGGTAGGAGTAGGCCAAATAGAGATACACAGAACAACTCAGATGTGTTATCAACGTAGAAATTCTATGTATTGGGTGATTTGTCAGTGATGGATAGGAAAATAACTCAGAGGTAATATGGATATGGTTTTTTTTTCCCGTTCGGGGAATTTTGTGGACCTATTACCCTTTTTGTGCACTGATGTTATGAGTAATAGAATAGGATAAGTTTTATGGACCTATTACCCTTCTGCGCACTGGTGGTACGGGTAATAGATTTGAAACGAAGCCCAACAAGGGAGGTATGTGTGTGATAAATGTTGGTCGAAACATTAAAGCAAAAGTTTAGAAGTATCAATATACGTGACCTGTCACTTGCAGAGGTGCAATGTGAGTCCCCTCAGAGGAGGGGGAACAGAGTGTAAGTTCAGAGGTACCTGATGTACATAACTCGACACTCTAGGTAAATATATATTCTCTCTTTTTTTTAACTCTTATTGATGAGACAAAAAACTCTGTTCATTACGTCATCAGGAGAGGTACCATCCACCTGTGCCACCAGGTATTCGACGAGTTCTACGTCCTCCTCGGCTACCCCCTGCGATCCAAAAGTTTGGGATGCCGTCTTGGGCATTTGCTTGTTTGAGTATGTCGGATCGGCATTTAGTTCCCGACTCGCCTTGGGAAGACGGATGACAATTAGCACGGCAAGGGATTCTGAGTCCTCCGATGGTCTTCGGATGGATTTTGGTAATTGGATCACCCTCGGCCTTGTGATGGGCCCTAGCTCTTGAATTTGGGAGTCGACTGACTATTGGTTCTGACTGTGCAGCTTGAACGAGAGAGCTGGGCACCTCTTTATGTATGGTTGCAACAAGGGGTGCTGCTTTGCTTGATCTACGGGCCTGGGGGTGAACTTTCATGGGTTCTTTGGGCCCTGTGATAGTCTCCAGTTTGTTGCTGATGTACTTCTTGGATTCCTTGTATAAAAAAGCCTCCGAAGAATAACAAGGCTCAACTCCTTTGAAGGGATCGATGTCGGCAAATTCGATCCTCTCAAAGCCGTGTCTATTGACATACTTGAAGCATTGGTGGAGGGTGGATGGCACGATTATATAGTCATGTATCCACTGGTGCCCCAAGAGGATATTGTAGGGTGTGTCTACCTCTATGACATAGCAGGTAACTTTCGTCCTCAAGTCACCAATCTGGTACTTCAACCGGATTTTCTCTAGGGGATAGCTTCTCCCTGAGTTAAACCCGCTAATGGCTGTGTTGGTTGCTGCTAGCCGGTGCATAGGGATGCCAAGAAGTTGGAGCAGGCTTTTCGGGATGATGCTAATTGACGATCCCGGGTCGATATGCATCCGATCCACCTTGATGTCGCCGATGTATCCAGTATAGTATAATGGACGATCATGCAAGTTGGTCTTAATCAACATGTCCTGCGAAGTAAATACGATGTTGGGCATTGCATCTGTGCTACCGCCGTCTTGTAGATCTGCTGGCAGATCTTCTCCTAGAGGCTTGACCTGGGCTAATTAGGCATCGGCATTCTGGAGTGCTTCGTTTAATGCGACACGAAGATCCTTGGAGAGCCTTAGGAGCTCATATAGCGACAACTTTGCTGGCGTATTAGCCAATTGTGCTAATATGTCGAAGTTGTAAGGTCTCTCCAGTCCCTGAGGTACATCATTGCGGAGTGTCCTATCGAAGCGGGTTTCCTTTGTTTTGGACTTGTCCGCCAGTGGAGGCTGAGATGGCCTTGGAACATCAGAGGGAGGCAACGTTGCTGGCTGAGGATCTTCGGCTGAACTATCCCATACGGGCTGGACTTGTGCTCCAGACCGGGTAACAACATCTGCAGCTTCTTCAGCTTCGGCTGAAATTGTGTGGCAGGCTCTAGACTTCCTGTCCTTCTTCTTGCTGGGAGGAGATGACACGCCCTGGGTAACTTCGGGCACCAAGTCTGGGTATACCCACATTATTTCTTCTCGTAATATAGTGAGGGGTACCAATCCAGATGTCTGGCTCCAGGCGGGTGGAAGGTTAGTAACCTTCATCGTTTCTCGGGGGACAGGTATTACCCCGTCTGGAGTGCTTGTTGGAGGAAAGTCGCCGAATTGAATAGATACCATGTTTGCTGCCACGGTAACCTCTTCAAAGTCTATCGACAGAGCTTTGGAGTCGATAAGACTCTGGATGTACTGCTTCAATTGGAAGTAATCCTGGGTGGCGTGATGGACATAGCGGTAGAAGTGACAGTACTTCGGGTCCTCCATTTTTACTGTTCGGGGCTCGCGCCTTGGTGGCGGGAGCTGGATCCTACCCCTTTGCAAGAGCATATCGAAGATAGGTTTGACATGACTATCTTCGAATGAGTAGTTGATCTTGGGCCACTTACCTTCTGTCGATTTTTCCTCAGGCTTCTGAGTCGCATCAGTGACCATGGCCTACTTGTCCTTGTTGTCCTGGTTGGTGGTGGCACCACTGTTGTTGTTGCTGGCGGTGGACCCAGGACGTCTTTCCTTATCTTCTCCGTCTGGGATGTGTAACCCCAGCTGGCGAGCCTTCTTCAATTTTTCCTCCGCGTTGGTAGCACTTATGATAAAAGTCGTCCAGTATCTGAACTGATCGTCTCCCATCTAGAGGCTAATTACAGGGAGCAGCTTCTTCTGGCAGATTTTAATTAGGGAACTCTCGCGATTGCCCTGAGGCAATCTCATCGCGGTTTGGCGGAACCGCTCGATATAGTTCCTCGTCAGCTCCCTTTCTCCCTGAACGACGTCCATGAGAGATGACATTATCACGTCATGCCCTGCTTCGTAGAATCTCTCCAGGAACATATGCTTGAAGCTGTCGAAAGAATGGATACAGTTGTCGGGAAGATTGCGGTACCAGTCGAACGTGATCCCTTCTAAGGCTCCAATGAATAATCGCATGAGGATAGCGTCACTATACGGCACGTGGTCGGTGGTGACTTCAAATTAAGTCATGTACCGACTAGCAGAGGTCTTTCCATCATAAGAATCGATATGAAATGGCTTGTACTGCGGTAGAAAAGGTACATCCCTCCATACGACTGGATATGGCTACCGTATTCTGAGAACCCGAGAGGAGTCTCGGGCACTGAACATCGCCCGAAGCTCCTGGACTTCCCTCCTAGCCTCCTTGGCTTTATCTGCAGCTGAAGGAACGGATGGTGCTACGGGATCTTCACCTAAAGGAGGGGCGGTCGTGTTGGAGTCCGCATTGACGGCGGGTCCCAAGCTTGTTTTTTCGGGAGACCTCGCTGGTTGAGCTGGTAAGGCAGCTTTGATCTCGTCCACCGACTTGACTAAGGACAGGAGCATGGCTTCGAGCACTTCTAGCCGTTGTCGATCGAAAGGTGCTTCATGATCGTCGTCAGTCATAAAGACTGTCCTCACGTGGCTAGAGGTGGAAGGGATTGTGGCAGAGGTACTCTCGGTGTCGTACCCTTGTATAGAGAAATCGTCAGAAAGCATCAGAATGTCATCTTTGTCTGACACGAAAGGGGTGCTATACCCTGTGCCGGAAGCCGTATCATCTTGGCCTTCAGGGAAATTTGGTTCTATTGCAGAGTTCTGGGCGATCTCTACCCCCTGCGCGTGCTCTTGGTACACGGAGTTGTTGCATACATTGAGGGGGCTTCTACACCCAGCTTCATCTACTCTCAAGGTGGCTGGAGGTGCACCCCCGAGTGCCAGAAGCTTCTTCTTGGATCGATTGCCTAAATAGACACCCCCTGTGGTTGAAGGAAACTCCCCAGATGAGGGTCTTCTTGCAATACTGGCCGAGATGGCCAGCTGGAAGAGCCTGTCTTCTTTCCTCCCTTGCCAGGAGGAACTTTTTGAGTTGAGTTACAGGAGGCAAAAGAAAACTCTTCGTCCCCTGGAATTTGCACCTGTCGGACATGTGCTGGCTGCTGCAGTCCCTAGAAAACTGACTGTCGATCTTCAGGTACTGCTGATTTGTTGCAACAGCAGTTGATGATGACTTGAGTGCAACGATGCCCCGAGAGGAACTCGCTGCATGCTGACGCTGCCGTCTTGCGCTTTTGAGTAATCACGTCACATAAGTCGGTAAGAAGCTGCTCTGCCTTTGCACCAAACTTGTGAACTCGGGAATCCCGAGCACAGGGGTGCTTAGGCATCATGTTTGCTCCCTGATCCATAGCTAGTAAAAGTACTTGCACTGGGATGGTTGAGCCCGCACTGCCTTAGACCTTTTTGACTTAGCGCCCGAAGGCGCATAGTAAAAAGAGTCCAGACTGATACATCCCGCTTCTTTAATGGGCCGCATGGCGTCAGTCCCGTATGAGAGACGGTCGAACACAGAGCTTCTGATAGGGTCGCATAAGACATCCTGTCTGTGGGCAGGATTGGTCGTTGTACGGCCCATCTTCTTACGGCTAGAGCTGGTTGCCACATGAATTATCTTCCTGCGGCAGGAGTTGGCTGCCGCATGAGTTGTCTGCCTGTGGCCAGAGTTGGTTGTTGTATGGGCAGACTGCCCATCTCCTCTCTACGGCCTCCTTTTTGTCCGTATGGAGTTCCCTTGTGCCCCCAAAAACTCAGCATCGTAGTGTTTTCCTCTGCTAGATTTGGGGACAGTAGGGTCCTCTGCTGTCGGAAACAAAGTCATAGGAGAGTTCTGGTCTCCGTCTTGGGCTGCAGAAGGAGCTTTTTTGAGAACTTGGTCGGAGGCAAAAAATTTGCGCACCGACGCCATGCGAGTCCTCTTCGGGTTGGCTCGCTTCTGAGACGGGCTGGCGCTCCCTTCAGAGAGCAATTCTTCGAAGGCTTATTGGTCGAAGTGGACCACAAGCATCTGTTGTGTAGATCCGAGCTTGGACGCGTCAGATTATGTCACCAACTTCTCATCGAAAGAGAAGGATATCCCCAGCAGAGTCGCCATCGTGTTTGCCATGAAAATCAATAACAGGTATTACAGAACACTGGAATTGATTGTAAACTCGCTTGTACAAAGATAAGCGTAGAAAGAAAGCCTAAGAAATAATCTAAGTACAATTGTTTAGTTTTGATTCTGGGGGGTGACAGTGGAGGCTCGGGAAAGTGCTATAAACTTTGCCTTACTCCGTGGTCCATCTGATGCAGTCTCTAGCTCATGAAGATATTACTTTTCTCTTGAAGGTTGCCAGGAATTGCAGGAGAGTGGCACCCTGCTATTTATAATATGATGGATTTTGAGCCTCATGGTCGGTTTGCTGCCACGTGTCTGGTTGGCACGCAAAGACCCGCTCTTGGGCTGCCATCTGTCGGTTTGTTAGGATTTTGTTACAGCAAATCTGGGTGGTTAAGGAATCGGTTAGATTGCCACGTGTCCTGTTGTGTATGGTGTTCTCAGTCTTTTATCTTGTGGGGTCGCATGAGACTCATACGGCCCGGATCACAGTTGCATAGAGTTTGGAAACTTTGGGGCCACATAAGCTGGGCCGCATGAGGTTCATATGGCTTGGATGACGCTCCTTTGGCCGCATGGAGGCGTACGAACCCTGCTTTTGGGCGACGTCTCACGTCTTATCTTTCTTGTCAAAGTGTCAGAACTGTCATGCTTTTGCCAGTACTTGTCAGCTTCGTCAGTCGAACTGGTCCTCCTTGGTCGCATATTTTCCTTCTACAGCTGTTTATCGATGGGCCGCATACGGTTTTCAACAGTTATGTGGTTGTCCTTCATGCGGGCCTGTTTGGCCCGAAGTATCTATGCGGCAATTTGTAATTCGTATGAACTCCATATTTTTCATGTTTCTACAAAACTGTGGGACACCCTGAGGCCCGTACTGTGGAGGATATGAAGGATATGGAAGGGAATACTGTGGTGGGTATAAGGGTGGATACTAAGGTGGATACTGTGGAGGATACTGGGGTGGATATGGTGGTGGATACTATGGAAGCTGCTGTGGTGGATATGATGATGGTGGATATGGGGGTGGAATCTGTGGTAGAAACTGAGGTGGATAGGGTGGCAGAGGTGGTAGGTACTCTTCCTGAGCTGTAGGGTTTTTGGGGACCGTCTGTCCCACTTGGGGTGCCGGGGCTTGCTGCTGAGTAGTGGGTGGTGTCATCACAGGCAGCAAGGCTGGTCCGGATGGTGCTGGAGTGGTCGGGGACATGGGTGGCTGACCTACTGGTCCTTCTTGAGCAGTGGTGTTTCCATCAGTAATGGCAAGAGGAGTAGCGTATCTACTACGAAGATTCATCCTATATTGGCACGAAGATTTGAGTTTTTGTTAGAGAAAAATCAAACTGGATGTAATCAAGCAGTCAAACGAGAAGTTGAGAAGAGGTTAAGGAAAGTATTAATAAGCGGATGAGATTCAATATCCTATTCCTATATGCAGGCTTGTTGGGTACAGTCATGTAACTCAACAATATTACTGACCTGCATGGGCCACCACAAAAATATGTAATACCCCAGTCCCATAATACATAGGACTAAGTACGTCAGCATGCCAGCTGCACATATATGAAGAATACACCAATATGTGGTTTCCTCATATTTGTACATAAGCTGTAAATGATATAACATGATAAGCCACAATATAAACAACTATATATCATCCACAGCTCAACACAAAATGAATAATAAGTCTCAATAATAAAAGAAATTAAGAGATAGCCGGGTGGACATACCCACTCTAAACAGATATAAAAAATAGTCTCAACTAAATGGAGTCCAACCTCCTCAAAATAAAAAATGAAGATAAAAGATGTCCACTACATAGTCTCAGATAATAAAAAAAAACTAAGTATCAGTGGGAGAGGCCTCGTAATTAACGTAAAAAGGATCCAAAGCTGCTCCGTACTCCTGGGGATAGTCCTGCTCGTCTAATCCTGAAGAGATCACCAGGTCTTCAGAGGGACGTAACAAGATACAGAAAAACATGCCGAAATAACTGAATGTAAAAATATGCCACTATGACACTACAGGTTTTCCTAACCGTCTATGTGAGATGCACTTTGAGGACAACGTTCTACGCAAGGGCTGTAGGATCACGCAAGTAATAAAGAGTGGCCATCATGTAGCGCTCATTCGAGACGCTATCGGCCGGGCAGCAAGTAGCGCTCATCCGAGTCACTACCAACCCATAAATGTGTGTAGAAAGTAAATGTAGCCCCTACGCTAGTAGCTTTCACCTCCCTCCAATGCTCCTATCCTTGATGTATCCACAACCTGTCCAGTTGGCAATTGCTATGGCTTCTAACTCGACTCACTAATAGCAATTACCTCATATCTGTCGTACGTCCCATACGTATCGATGGCCAGTCGAGTACGCAGGTCCGTGTCCTATATGAACTCTCTCATCGTATGATACATATGTCTCAAGGCCATAGGGAATATAAAAATATCCCACTCTCATCGGGTGGTCAACTGACACTAGGTCGATATGCATTATAAAGTATAAAATAACAAAAACGACTAAATCTAGTCGTCCGCACCCAAGTGTGACTTGGACGCACAATATAAACAACGTGACAAATAAGATAAAGAAATATGCAATAATAAAATATACTGAAAATAAATGAGCACAATCAGAATCTATGGCAAGGTATACTTGTCTGCGGTACGAGGAGGGCAACTCCAACTGTCGCAAGCGTCAACACAAAACTCACAAATCACAGATGACTCTGGATGCTGAAACAAACATCAAAAATATTCTCGGTAAAAAAGATGTACCGAGGAAACGCCTGTCCAACAGTCAATTTCTGGAACAGGGGTAAAATCGTAATTTTGTGTCAAAAAGATGTCCGCCATTGGACCCGCTTTGCACCGAAATGCGTGCCAGAACCTACGGTCTCTAAATTTGTCAAACTATATGTCTATATATTCAGTTTTCCGAGAAGAACTCAATAGTATGTCCAATTTTGGATTCCGATGAGCCGTGCACAATTTTGCCCGTTGGATCGGATCACAGGCCTGCCAAATAGGCGTTCCAGTCGACCTTCTCAGAATCGGACCAAACTTGGCATACAGGGCCAAAAAAATGATACGGTCCTGCTGGCGTAAGTTTCGTCTCAATTTGACGAACGTGCACAAAGTAATTGGAAAATTTGCAAATAGGCCGATACGGTGAATTTTGACGGATACGCATCAAATTCGTCGCGCACACGTAACCAATTTAAATTCCGTCAAAACCCACACGTCTACGAAGTCGATATGCACCTTTCAATGCTTTCGGTTCGCGACCACGTCGCCCGGTTTGGCGGGACGCACGTCGTATCGAGGAGATTTTTAATTTTTTTAGTTTTTGAACACAAGTTTTTCTTAAATTTTGAAATCAAATAACTGGGTACATAATTAATAAAATCAGAAAATACAAAAAGGGTTTAAATCTCGTATATGTTGTCTACAATTCTATTCAAATAGGTTTTCGAAAGTGTCAATGGATTTGTTAGGAATAGCCTTCCAAATTGTAATGCATGTTATTCGTATTACGTATCTTATTCGTATTATGTATCTTGGTATACGTGTACGTATTTATTTTGTATTGTATGTCTCCTTGCTTGGTTTATTGGGTATTTTATTATTTGGTTCATCTTGGTTTGGGTTGGCTTGGTTCGGTTTGGGGTTACTTTTGGTTCGAAATGGACCAAGGGGGAGAACCCCTACCTACCACCAACATCTCCATTTATTAGCCCCCTCTCCTTTCTCTCTCCTCATTACTCTTCTTCTTCTCCTCCATTAACTCCTCACCAACCTGAGAGAGAGAGAGAGAGAGATCTAGGCAAGTGCATCTTGCTTCGTGGAGGAACTCAAGATTTATTGTTCCATTTTCTTCCTTACAACATTCGAAGACTCTTTAGTACTTAGCGTTTTCAATTTCCATGGCTAAATTTATGTAGATCTAAGTCTATTTTATTTTCGGATTTCTTGGATTTTGATCTACTTAATCTTGTTATTATCGAGTTTTGATGGTTCCAGGTTGTAGAGAATCTCATTCTGTCCCAATTTGACCTATGGAAGTTCAGATTTGGACTCTGGATGATAGATTCATGGAGCTTGGGAGTCATGGCTTGAAGGGTTCTTCTTCTCGGAAGGATGGAGAAGAAGCACAGTTCATAGCCGCATGGACTTAGCCGTATAGCATTTATGCGGCAAGTTCCTTCGCTGCCGCATAAGCCTTGCTGCCGCATAAGCCTTGCTGCCTTCTTCTTGAACGCATGGTCTATGCCGCTGGGACTTAACTCCCTGGCCGTATGAAGATTTGATTTAGAGCCACATAAGCTTATCGTTCCCCAGCTGCATGAAGGCAATTCCGCTGTCGCATAAGGCCTTGCCTCCCGCGAGCCGTATGGGAACTAACCTATTCCCAGCCACATAAGGACCCATCGCTCTTGAGCCGTATGAGACTCAGTCATGTCCGGCCGCATAAGGCCCGATAATTTTTAGCCGCATAAGACTTGGCTTCCTGGCCGCATAAGCGCATGCCCGTCCGACCGCATAGACTTCTTCCCCCACTGCCGCTTGCACCCATCCCTTCCTAGCCACATGAGGTCCTCCCCTTCCGCTGGCCGCATGAGGCCCGACTTCTTGAGCCACATGCGCCCTTGCCTCCCTGGTCGCATGCCCCTGCCTTTTCTGAGCCACATGTGCTCTCCTTTAATGGCCGCATGGGAATCCAGTGATCCTGATGCCGCATATACCCGAACCGTATGGCTCCTCCATAACCTTGTATTTTATGACTTAATTGTTATTTATTAGACTCATGTCTTGTAACCCTCCATGTAAGTTGGGTCCCTTGACGGAATGCTTGTGCTATGTTATTTTGTATATATATCCCTGAACACGACAGTGACCCGTAGTGGTGCACTCTTGACAAGTAATATGACATGATAGTGACCCGCCGTGGCGCACTCCTGACAAGTAAACCTGACATGATATATCTTGATAAGCTGTTGCGACGGCTACTTGACATGACAATTATGAATAACGTAGACACTGTGGGCGATTGTGTTTGTACAAATTAATCTGTCATGTCTTGCATCATGTTTTGGATGGGACTCCTGAGTACCACGGTCAGGGGTACCTACTGAATTGGACTAAGGCTAATAACTAGAATAACACAGTAGTCATCAAGAGATTTTCCAGCTACAGGTAATCCCGTTACCTGGACGCGTCTGGGATCTGTAGCCTGCCGTCGAGTAGGATACATTTCCAGCACACTGTCATGTGTTGCACCCTTCAAGCTACTTAAGGGTACATACGTTTCCTGGACGATATACCCACCTGAATTCAATCCTTAATATTCGACCTGGGTAACCTGGATGGTCTGCAGGGCTTGTGGCTGTGGAATAATCTTGCTGCATCTTGTTAGTAACTAGGCCTGTGATATCCCTAGTTAGTTAAAGTATCAAGCCGTAATTATTGCTTGGTCGTGATTGTTGAATGGAGAACAACCAGTCTAGTCTTGTCTTAATCATGTACAAGATTGTCATATGTCCTGATTTCTTATGTTATTTGCCGATAAATGGTGGGAAGCCAAGTTCCGTTCAGATGAAAGGTTACAACCCCGGTCCTTGTTTGGTTTACGGGTTGTAACCAGGTTATCTGAACAATTTCATGGTTATCTTGTCGTATATCATCCTGGTATATTTTCTTCATTTCCAGCTCTTACTATTTATTTAGGCTCGTGCTAATTGCTGGTTTTAGTTCCTAAGTGAAGCTTCCTTTATGGCACTTGCTCTTCTGGGATCTGACCCAGCTAGTTTTGTATGGCCAGATTTTGGAGCAGCTCCAGAGGATCTACCGACTTTCCTGCCCGATGGTGACCACCAGGTGTAACCAGGGCAACGAGTGCATTATTTTGGCTCTCCCTACTTTATTGTAAAAATATTCTTTTGAGGCGTTTAGCCGACGAGCACCTGTTTAGCTCGACTGCACTTATTTACTGTTTGCCCACGGGCTGTAACATGATTGACAGATCCTAGGGTTGATCATGTATTACTAAACTCTTGCTAGTCCTGACATTTTGTAACGACTAGCTTCATGATCAGCTGAATATGTAATGTTTGGGACGTCTTACTATTGTATATTTGGTGATCTTACATCTTGTAACATTCATTTACTAGCTTGTGATTGAGACACTAGGCTTGTTTTCGACCATAGGAGACTGTTGGCTTGTAGTGAAACCCTCATGTATCTAGACAGCCGTGACCGTATAGCGAGGTGGGTTGCACTTCAATATACGTAGCTGGCTATGTCTGCCCCCGCTCTCCAGTATTCTGGTTCTGGGGCGTGACACAAATCGCAGGTCTGTGAGGTTTTGGGGTCTGTCGAATGTGTGATTTCTACCTAAATTTTAGAGATTTTCTCGAGCAATACATCTCGACAATGCCCGATCTAATTGAAGGGCATCGAAGAAGGTCATATGGGCTTTCAGTAGAACTTCTTAGATCGAGAATCGATCGAACAGAATTACAAAAAAATGGAAGAGAAGTTGGGTACCTGGTGTCGGATGGAACAGACGGTACCCTGTTGCTGTCGGTTTGGGGCGGCTTTGTCGGCGGTGCGACGACAACCAATAGCGTGCCGGCGGCCAGGGTCGCGCGCGGGGGTTTCGGCGTCGCTCGAGTGTGGACGGTTGGGGTCGGGGATGGGTTTTTGAGGATAAATTTGAAGAACCCTATTTCTTTCCTTCGCTTATATAGGAACTTTAAATCTTATTTAAAGTCGGGTTTGTGATCCGAAGGGAGCTAGGATTTGATTAAATTTTTGGCAAATTAGAGGGGGATTAGGATAGGAAGGATCTGCAAGAGATTAGATAAGATTCGTCCAAGCATTCGAAAGATTGAATGGTTTGGGAGATTCAAATTTTTTTTTTAAAGGAATGGTTCACAGTCGGGCCTGTCTCCTTGGTAGGGATGAGCAGTAGCCTTAATTTTTTTTAAACTAACTATATATAGTTATATATATATATAATCCTCCTTCTCCCCAAGTTCTCCCCATGGCTTCATGACTCCCCCCCACTCCCGTTCCCGGCGGCGGGGGCGTGCCGCTCCGGCCGCTCGCCGACAGCCCCTCCTCCTCTCCCTCCGGTGCCGCACGGGCCGGTCCGCCGCCATCCGCAATTCGACGCACCTCCCTCTGCCCGATCCGCACGGACGGATCCGAGAGCCCCCTTCCCGGCCGTCCCCCTGGTCGTCGAAACAGCTCGCCCACGTCGGCATCGACCCCACCGGTGTGGCCCCAAAGCTCTGGTGGCCACCCCAGCCTCCCTACCCGGGCCCCCGTTCCTTCGCTCCCCCACTCCGCCTTCAGCCCCCTCTCGCCGTCGTTCGCAGTCAGGAGTCGATCCCACCCGGCGTAGCTTCCCTCCGTCGGTAGTCCCGTCCGTTGGCGGGTCCCCCGGTTGACCCTCCCCCGCACAATCCGGCCAGCCGGACCGCAGGAGCATCGGGCTCCTCGGGCTTGGTACTTTCCGCCTAAAGCGGCCGCTCTCCAATTCAAATTTCGAATTTCCCCCCCTCTCCGTTGTGAAGGAGGGAAGATTCGTTCGCTATGCGCCCACATCAGCCCCGGGCTATGCGCCCTCCACGCTGCCGGGCCATGCGTCCTCTTCGTCGCGGGACAGCCATACGTCCATTGTTGGCCTGGTTGTAGGTCCTAAAAAATCAAGTTGCACCCATCAAAGAAGCCATGAAAATTAAAAAGTACGTCTTTCAAATGAACTGCGCAGAAGACAGATTGCGCAACAATCCGATTGCGCAGGCTGAACTGCGCACTCATCCAAGTGCGCAAGCTGACGTGGCCTTGTCATCATTACCTGACATAGAATCAGATCTTCTGACAACTGACAGCACGGAGAACGAGGAAACTGTTCGTTTATCGTGCAGCATAGCGCTCGAGGACAGCTGTATATGCAGCGCAATCTGTCAGACTCTCTGCAGCGCAGTCCATCCCTGCGCGGTCCATCCCAGCACAATCCGAAGCCAGCGCAATTCAGGTGGCACACTCCATCAAGACAACTGACAATGTACACGTGGCCTTCATGCCATCAATTACTCACCATGTGGTAACCGTCTGTACACGATCAAGCGCATTTCAATCAAACAATGCCACGCATCACATACAGATGGTCAACGATCAAGTAACTGCCTGCGCAGTTCATTGCCTCCGTAATCCAAAGCATGGGCAATCCAACCTGCGCAAGTCAGAATAACTAAAAGTTAGTTATTTCCAGAACTCTATAAATAGAGTTTCAAGCCTTCATTGTCACAGACACACACACAGAGAGATCACACATAGAGATCAGAAAAATCAGAGAGTTCAGGAGTTCTTGTCCAAGTGCTGCTGCATTCTTCAGAGGCTATCGCCTTCAACTTCAGAGGCTACCGTCTTCAAAGTTCATATCGTCCAAGGAATAAAGCGATCGTCATCTAGATCGGATTCCTATAGTTGTACTTTCCAGAATTCTTGTAATCTTCTTACAAAGTTTGTTGAAATAAAGATCAACTTTTATTTTTGCAAACAAAATGACGACTCTGCTGGGGACGACTTTCTCCGCCGACGAGGAAGTGACAACTCAATATGACATTGCGTCTATCGGGAATACGCAGAAGACGCTAGTTGTGAAGGTCAACCAGACGGCCTATGAAGCCATGATCAACTCCAGGACCATCCCTCGTACTACAACAACTTCTGCCACGAGCAAAGTGCGCCCAGTGTGGGTCCCTAAGACTGCTGCACAGTCTGATGATTTTGCCACCAAGACTGCTGTGCAGTCTAAGGTCTCTACTGCCAAGACTATTGCATAGTCTGTTGCCTCTGCTGTTGCACAATCTGCCTTTACTGCTCATGCGCAGCCTACTGTTGTCAGTGCACAAACTACTTCCTATGCTGCTCTGTCAAAGTGCAAGACTCCTCTTCCTCTGGCGCAGTTGGCAGCAACTTTTCCTGCGCAATCCACCACTCCAGCAACCAGAGTGCAACCCGAACACTCTGGCAAAAAGATTCCTGCTGCGCAAGCTACTGGAACTGTGGCCAAAAGATCTTCTGCCAGAACTTCTCATACGCAACCTGCCAGTGCACCAACACCCACTCCAACCCCTGCGCAAACTGCGCCAGCGCAGTCTAAGAGAGACAGCCCTTTGGCTAATCTCTCTTCTTCTCACAGCAAGGGAAAAAACTCTGCTCCTCTTTCCAAACATCCTGTTGCTCCAGCACAATCCACTGGGGGTAGTCTTTTGACTATTCCTCCTCCTTCCCAAAACAAAGGAAAAGGCCCGTTGGTCTTTTCTCAAACTTTCTCGTCCCTCGACTTGGAAGACAACAGAGGGAAACGCTCTTTAGCTAACCCTTCTTCACAAAACAAAGGAAAAGACCCTTTGGTCTTTTCTCAATCTTCCTCGGTCTTTACCGTAGAAGATCAATCTGAACGTGCCTCGGCACCAGTCAGTACAAGAACTCTTTCAGATAAGGATTCTTCTCTCCATGTCAAAAGAACTTGTACTGATCAAAGAGGTATTCTGCCTACTCCGGTAGCAGAATTCCAAGATCTCCCAACTCTCAAGATATCCCGATCTAAATAAGGAAAATTACTGGTGTCTCAGACAGAAACCCCTGGGGGTGAGTTTGCTGATCTAAGAACTTATCTCAATCGACCAACTTCGGTGAAACGCAAACAGCCAATGCCGAAGACCAACCAGCATCATAGGCAAACTTCCAGGATCAAAAATCCTGACACCTATGCTAATGAAATGAGTACTTCCCTGTACACTCAAGGGACAAAACATTTGAAGAACCGGAACCATGTTCCGAATGTTGTCAAAGAACACATCCCTCAGACTTCCTCTTGTCCCGTCATTGTTCCTGATCTCCGAGAACACCTCAAACAAAAACGGGACAACATCTCAACGCCTCCAGTGCAACCACTTGGACACCATTGTAATCACAAAGTGGTCATCAAGTGTTGTTGTCAGACAACAAGACGATCTGTCTTCGATCGTCTGAACTTTACAAACTCTGAACCTATGTCAGAAGATGAAGACGAAGTTTTGTACGCTTCTGTCAACATGACTTCCAGAGACACTGGGGGTAGGAAGTGCTTGAAGCACGGCAAGCCTCGTAAGCCAAGTCAGCAGTATTTGGATTTACTCTAAGAATCTTCTGATGGAGTATTCCAACATACCAGATCCCGAAGCCGAGATACAATCGGTCAAAGGAATCTTCAAGATCCTTCTGGTTATCTCCTTCTTTCTTACTCAGGAGATGATTCTTTCTCCAAATACGATGCATACAGCAAAAGTTCGGAACAGACAGTGTCCTCCACTGTACCCAGAGAAGTGACAGCTTATGTTGTCACTGAAGATCCAGATGCTTCTAGTTCGGCTAGTCCAGAACAACGAATAGCTGCACTAGAAGACAAACTGAAGACCATGGCCGAAATGGTTGCAAGTATGCATTCTATCATTGTGGCCCAACATACAGTACCACCGACCGTACCTCCTGCAAATCCTGAAATCATAGCATCGTCGGTGCCTGTCAATACAGGGCTCGGGGTAGCATCTCCTCAAGTACCTCCTGTACAGGTCCAACCTACACCCAGTCAGTCAGGTGCTAGGGGTAGTGCTTACCACGCTGTTCCTCTCCCTAACACTCTGACTCAGCCTGCCCCTTCTACATCAGTAGAAGATGCCAATAAAGCTGTCAAGCTCCCGCGCACTCAGTTTGAGGCCTTCAAAGAGAAGGACAACTTGCAGAGGTTGGGGATCAAGCAACCTTACCCAGTTGAATGGAAGGAAGTCCCATTTCCTCCAAAGTACAAAATTCCAACAATCTCGCTGTTTGATGGCAGCACTTCTCCTAGTCAGTTTATTAACCACTTTGAGGTAATGACTGTCCAACTTCAACCAAATGACGCTCTTCTTACCAGAGTATTCGTCGGCTGTTTAGCTGGCGTAGCATACGATTGGTATAGAAGCTTGCCCGATGGTTGTATCACTTCCTTCTCTGGTCTAAAACAAATCTTCTTGGAACGATTCTATGAGGGGATCAACGACATGACCATGTCAGCCCTCAATAAAATCAAACAAAAGCATAATGAAACTGCTGAAAGTTTCATTGAAAGGTTTCCACCGAGAAGCCTTAAAAATGCCTTCTGGAACTCCGGCCGCTGTTACCATAGACACCTGCAAGGCAAATCTTTTGCCTATCATCAGCATGTGGACGGGGTCAACTCAGTTCCAAGACTGGCCATCCTTCATTGTCAAGCTAAAGCAGCTGAAGTTAGTGCTAACAAATTCAAGCAGCTAGGGGTACAAATGTCTAACCCCGATCAGGATGAACACCAGACATCGGGTGGTGGCAATCGTCAGAACAACCGCAAGGGAAAAGAGACTCTGAACATCAACTTGAAGAATAAAGAATCTCTGGCGGTCAACGTAGCTCCACCTACGTCCACTTCTACTCCTTCAGCACCTCCAGCAAGGGAACCTCGTCCGAAAGTGGAATACTCTTTTGACGAGAATGATACCGTGAGCATCTTTGATTGCTTGATCAAAAGCAATAAGCTCCAACTCCCAGATCTGAAGAAGCCTGATGAGGTCGACAAAACAGATCATCCTAAGTATTGTGTTTATCACAGGTTCATTGGGCATCCCACTCGAGCATGTTATGTGCTTAAAGGCAAAATTCAGGAGCTGGTCAACGCTGGTGTTGTCACTCTGCAGCAAGACGAGAAGACTGTTACCGCAAACATGGTATCTGTTTAATTCGGTGACTTTCCGCCGCAGATGGTACAGTACGGTGTCATTCCTATCCCTAAAACTACTCTTGAGATCGAGAATCTCCCTCCTCCACGAAGTGAAGGTCTCGTCCCCTTGTCTCTTGACAATGGCGAGATTATGTGGATCCACCCTGATCTTGCCTCGGAGTTCGAACTTCCCTCTTCCTCCAAGAAGAAAGACCGCTCCAAGAGCAAGACAAAGACTTACAATATGGTGTCTTTTGACCCCATAGTTGATGAAGAAATCCTGCTGGGCACCAGATCAGGGAAAGCCTATCTAAAGGATTACCCTGAAGCTCAAGAGAATCCTGCCTCTTCTTCTGAGCCTGCTCCAGTGCAACCTGCTTCCACTAAGGATATTCCTACTACATCCTCACCGGTTGTAGAGCCCACTCCTCCTAAACCGATGGTCGCTGACAAAGGCAAATAGCAAGTCCGCTTCGACAAACCTTTGAAGAAGACATCTCCTTCCGGACTTGAAAAGCCTTACAACTTTGATATCTTGGCTCAACTAGCCAATACGCCGGCCCGGCTGTCAATCTTCGAGCTCTTGCGCCTCTCCAAAGAGACTCGGGAAACTCTGAGTGAGGCTCTCATGCAAGCTGAAACTTGTCTAGCCCTTCTGAAGAAGCCAAAAGCGGAGCCAGTCTCTTGTCTTCATTGTCATAGTGTGTTGGAGTTAATTCCAAATATAACTTTCACACAGGATGACATGCTGATGGAAGACAACAGGCACGACCGTCCTCTATACAATACAGAATATGTCGACTCGATGAAAGTCGATCGTATTCTTATAGATCCAGGGTCTGCTCTCAGCATCATGCCGAAGACAATGTTAGATGCATTGAAGATCCCAGTGCATAGTCTCTCCAGTACAATCACCATAATCATTGGGTTCAATCAAGGAAGAAGTGAACCTCTGGGCAAGATTCGCCTAAAACTCCAAATAGGCAATCTTCGCACAAAGGTGACCTTCTACATCATTGACAACCATGGTTGTTCTTACAATGCTCTATTGGGGAGACCATTCTTGCATGAGCATAACATTGTTCCTTCGACTCTCCATCAATGCTTCAAATATGTCGATGACAAAGAGAGGTTCAAAAAGAGGTTGCTGATCTCTATCCTTTCAAAGGCGTCGAAGCATACTGCAACGATGCTCGTATGTACAAGGATGAATTCATGAAGGTAGTGCTGTCTCTGGACACCGAAGAAGAACAAGAAGCAGTGCCTAATGACACCCTCATCATTCCTGTCAAAGGTCGTGTTTCTCGTCCTTAATCCTCCAAACCATTGGCTATTCACTTGCCAATCCAGAAGCAGCCAACTGATGGAGGTCAAGATCAAAAGGAGCTCACCTCTTCTGAGCCACTTGTTATCGACTTACGTCGTAACAAGGACAAAAGGCAGCTCACCTCTTCTGAGCCACTTGTTATTGATTTATCTCATAACAAGGAAAAAAAGGGAGCTCACCTCCTCTGAGCCGCTTGTTATCGACCTCCGTCATAACAAGGCCAATCCTCCTCCACGTTCTTCTTCTCCCCCTCTTGTAATCAATCTGACCAAGCCTGCTAAGGCTAAAGGTCCTGCTGTAAATACAGATGTACAAATTAATGAAAAAAGCATCTACTTTCCAGTATACTGATGTCATTTATCATGCTAAATGCTATTTGGATATGTTAGATAGCTATCCGTCATTTACAATGGGAGTTATGCAGTCTCTTCAAATAGAAGTCTCACTCGAAAATCCAAATGACTCATATCACATTGTTCCTGCTCGAAAGAAAGGCGAGAGTCCAATATTTTTTAGTAAAAGACCAGAACAAGAGTTCAGCTATATGGATGATAGAAAAAGTAACGACACAGGGCACCTTCAACTCCGTCGTTATAGTCAACAATCAAAAGATATTATCCGAAAGATGGGTTATGACTTCAAGAATGGCCTCAACTACGGTAAAGGTAGAAGAACTCCTATCCGTACAACTATTCCGAAAGGAAAATCAGAGATGTATTACAGCAGGACCAAAAGAGGTCTTGGATATGCTTCTCCTCCAGTATTATCCCCGGCAGTCTCCGAATCCGATAGTGAGGAGCGATCTAACTCTTCTGATTCCAGATCATGGAATTCTGACATCAGCATCGGTCAAGTTCATCGGCTGACTTTATCTTCCAACATGGTCTCCGTTGAGCTTCCAGAAGGCTATGACGAGGATATTAAAGAAAACCCCGAAACAGATCCTTGGGCTCAACGAATGGATACCCAATGGGAACTCCGATTCGAACAAAGAGAACCTCCTACCGAAGATCAATTGGTTCAAATTGACGTAGGAGAAAGCGGGTCACCTCGTCCAATATTCATCAGCAAGAACCTTCCAGAGGCAGATAAGCAAGAATTAATTCTTCTTATTCGAGAATATATTGACGTCTTTGCCTGGAGCTATGAAGACATGCCAGGTCTAGATCCCAAAGTTGCTACTCACAAATTGAATATCTTACCTAATGCAAAACCGGTCAAACAGCAACAACGGCGCTTCAAGCCAGAAATGATGGATGCAATCGACGATGAAGTCAAGAAGCTCATCGCTTGTGGCTTTATTCGAGAATGAGCAACATCCAGATTGGGTAGCCAATGTCGTCCCAGTTCTAAAGAAAACCGACAAAGTTCGAGTCTGCATCGACTTTCGGGATCTTAATGAAGCATGTCCAAAAGATGAATTTCCTCTCCCTATCACGGACGTCATGATTGACAACACCTATGGGTTCGAAAGAATATCTTTCATGGACGGATTCTCCGGATACAATCAAATTCGGATGAATTCTGAAGATAAAAAACATACTTCTTTCCGCACTCCTTGCGGAGTCTACTGCTATACTGTCATGCCATTTGGTCTCAAGAATGCTGGTGCAACTTACCAACGAGCCATGAGTACCATCTTTCGAGATCATCTTCGCAAGACCGTCGAATGCTACGTTGACGATATTGCTGTCAAGAGTCGTCTAAAGGAAGATCACATCCAAGACTTAAGAACTATATTCAACCTCATGCGCCAACACCAACTCAAAATGAATCCCACCAAGTCTTTCTTAGGTGTCTCTAGTGGCAAATTTTTTGGCTTTGTCATTACCTCTAAGGGTATACACGTAGATCCCGAGAAGATCAAAGCCATTCAAGAGATGCGTCCTCCACGCAACCTAAAAGAGCTACGAGGATTCCAAGGTTGACTTGCGTACATCAGGAGGTTCATTTCGAATCTGTCTGGACGCTGCAAACCATTTACTCAGCTAATGAAGAAGGATGTATCTTTCATTTGGACTGAAGAATGTCAATGAGCATTTGATGACATAAAGCTAATATCTCATGAACCCACCAGTCTTAGTGCCACCAATCTCAGACATACCATTCTTAATGTATATCCATGCTATGGACCATTCATTGGGTGCTTTACTTGCCCAAAAGAACAAAGAAGGCCATGAACAAGCCATCTACTACCTCAGTCGTACCATGATTGGTGCTGAACACCGTTATAGTCCGGTCGAAAAAGAATGCCTAGCTCTTATGTTTGTTGTTCAAAAGATGAGGCATTACATCATTGGCCAAACTATTCATGTCATATCCCAAGTTAATCCTCTTCGGGTACTAATGAAGAAGCCTAGCACACTCAATTCTCGGCTGGCTACATGGGCCATTCTGCTAGCCCAATATGACATGGTATATGTTCCTCAAAAGTCTGTCAAAGGTCAAGCACTGGCAGATTTCTTAGCAGCTCATCCTGTTCCAGAGACATCTAAACTCTATGATGAAATTCCAGACGAGACTTTGGAATCTAATACAATCTCTGAAGAATTTCCTACTTGGCGTCTATTCTTTGACGGTGCATCCAGGATTGGACCCAATGGTGCCATTGTCGCAGGAGTTGGGGTTGTTCTCGTTTCTCCAGACGGGTCAACTATCCAAAGAGATTACTCCTTAGATAAGCCTTGCTCCAACAACGTGGCAGAATACAATGCTCTACTCATTGGCCTTCAGCTAGCTAAACAACTAGACGTCGAGTATCTTGAAGTCTATGGTGACTCCAAGCTGATTGTTAATCAAGTTAGAGGAACCTATGAAGTTCACCATCAAGATCTAATGCCTTACTATGAAGCGGCAATCAACATGGCTACATCATTCAAAGCCTTCTTCATTGAATATGTATGCCGAGCTTGCAATACTGAAGCAGATACTTTAGCTAATCTTGCAGTAGTCTTAGCCATCCCTATCAAAGACAGCAGGTGGTGGTTGTCTCTAATCGGGAATTGTTCTGCGTCGAAAACAATCGTAATATTGAGTTCAATAATCTTGCTGAAGCCAATGTTATCGATGAAGATTGGAGAGCTTCCTTTCATCAACTTTGTAGTTCACGACATACTCCCTGAAGACCCTAAGGAGGCTACGAGTATTCGTCGGCGATCTCTCCGGTTCTATTACAATCAAACCACCAAGACTCTCTATCGGCGAACTTATGACGGCTTACTCTTGCGCTGTCTCGCTGGTGATGAAATAAAGCAAGTATTGCGTGAAGCTCATGACGGTGTTTGCGGAGCACATCAACCCGGTCCTAAGCTACAGGATCGCATCCGACGTATGGGTTACTACTGGCCCTCTATGGTATCAGATGCCATTGAATATGTAAGAAAATATCGAGCTTGTCAAATCCATGCAGACTTTATCCATCAACCATCAGAATTTCTGCATCCGACTGCAGCTTCCTGGCCCTTTGAAGCTTAGGGACATGGACATCATCGGTCCCATCAATCCTCCTTCTTCTAGAGGACATCGGTTTATACTAGCAATAACCGACTACTTTTCCAAATGGGCTGAAGCTGTACCATTGACTGAAGTTAAGACCAGCAGCGTCATCAACTTCGTCAAACACCATGTCATCTATAGATTTGGTGTACCTCGAAGGATCATTCATGACAACGGACCACAGTTCATCAGTCAAAAGTTCACAAGGTTCTGTGACGATCATCGGATTGACAATATCGCTTCGACAGCCTACAATCCTGCTGCTAATGGCTTGGCTGAAGCTTTTAACAAGACTATCATCAAGCTCCTCAAGAAGTTTGTATCCACTAACAAATGAAACTGGAGTGAAAAGCTTGGGGAATGTCTTTGGGCCTACCGTACTACGGTCCAAAACCCTACAGGCTGTACACCCTTCTCTTTAGTATACGATTGTGAAGCAGTTCTGCCCCTGGAGCTTCAGATCCCATCTCTAAGGATTGCCATCGCCAACGAGCTCACTACAGAGAACAATGACCTTCTTCGACTCCAAGAATTAGAAGCACTTGATGAGAAGCGGTTAATGGCTCAGCAGCATATTGAGTTATACCAAGCCCGCATCTCAAAGACTTTCAACCGCAAAGTTAAATTCAGAGCCTTTCAGAAATGAGAGCTTGTTCTAATAGTCAGACGTCCCATGACTATGACTCACTCAAGCAAGGGCAAGTTTGACACAAAGTGGGAAGGGCCATATATCGTTAGCAAAGTCTTCCTAAATGGGGCCTATCAACTCACAGAGCTAGACGGTCGAGTTGCAATAATGCCTATCAATGGCAAGTTCCTCAAAAAGTATTTGCTTGTAATTATCAGACAAGTTCATAAATAAAATTCAATCTTATTTCATCATGAATGATAGTACATAATATCAAAGAAGGTCACTATCATCCTTCTCAAAATTAGGACGTGGGCCACTGCCGTCCTTATTGAAGACATAATCAGCAAAAGAGCCGAGAACATTTTTGCTAGAACCCACCAGGAACTTGCAAGCAGCCATCCTCATGGCTTCTTCTTCTTCAGTCTTCTCTGGTTCAAGAAGGAAGTCCAAGATGTCCCTTGGTGGCTTGGGTGCAGATGAACCTTCGCCCACTTCTATCTGCTTTGGCTGGTTGGGTTCGGCTGAGCGTTATTCTGGGAGTTCTTCAACCTTCGAGGCAATCTCAGCCTTCTTGGATGCATCTCCAGACGACATTTTTATGTTGAAAAATAAAAGTGACAATTCCATCTGATTTTCTGTTCTATTTATAGACAGAGAGTCGTAAGATTATGAAGCGATACCATCATTTGACGGTTCACCTGTTCATCACATTCATCCGACGGTTCACCCGTTCATCACATTCATCCGACGGTTCACCCGTTCATCATCCGACGGTTCACCCGTTTATCACATTCATTTGACGGTTTACCCATTCATCATATTCATCTGACGATTCGTCCGTTCATCACATTCATTTGACGGTTCGTCCGTTCATCACATTCATTTGACGGATCACCCGTTCATCATATTCATCCGACGGTTCATCCGTTCATTACATCCATCTGACGGTTCATCCGTTCATTACATCCATCCGACGGTTCGTCCGTTCGTTATATCCATCTGACGGTTCGCCCGTTCATTATATTTATTTGACGGTTCACCCGTTCATTCAATTCATTTGACGGTTTATCCGTTCATCCAGACGATTCATTTCGTTTATTTTCATTCACATATTTTGACGAATCATCTATTTCGTTCATATCAGCAACTTGTCATCTTTGATTAAGTTGTCTATTAAAATAATAATATTCAATAAATTATATTTGCCACGTCTACATTACCTCTGAGCAGATATAATTGAATATAATTATTTTCCACAATCAAGAAATATATCATGTCTTGCACCTCTGAATATATTTTCTATCGCTATTATTTATATCTGAATAAGATATGCAATAAATAATAGAGCCACCAAGAAAATGTCTTTTTATTGATTGATCAAAAATTAAAAGACATTACAACATTACATATCACAAAAAGATTGAAGATACAAAAGTCTTTCTTATTCTGCCGGCGGAGTCATCAGGCTGGTCATCTGCTGCTTTAAAATTTGTAGTCGCTCCTCACGAGAGTCCATCACTCGCTTCCTAGCCTCCTCCATTCCTGACTTATCGTCAAAAGTCGGTAAGGTTATCATTCTGCGAGAGATTTCTTCTTGATGAGTTGCAAAATACTTATCTCTCTCCTGGGTCAGAGCATTCAGCTGTTGAACTGTAGCCCGGTGTTGTGCGGCCTCGTCCTCCAGAGCAAGCTGAACAAGTCTCAGCTCTTCTTTAAGACGGGCAGATTCTGATTGCAGCTCAGCAACCTTTCTCTCCTTCTCGTCAGCAACAGATGCCACTATTTCCACTTGGGCATTATACTCAGCAGTCTTGGTAGTGAAAACAAGTAAAGAATAACAAGAAGAACAAAGAGAACTATTTATAGTTTTTCGAGAGCAACGGTCGCCTCAGATTGCGCCGAAGAAATGGGAGCTGACTCCTCCAATTGCGCATACAGGTCATCACATGCGCAACTTGATTTAAAAATCAAAATTCAAAGTATTTCGAAACTTTGAATAAATTTAACTTTTGAAAACTTTGAAGGGGGTCTTGTAGGTCCTAAAAAATAAAGTTGCACCCATCAAAGAAGCCATAAAAATCAAAAAGTATGTCTTTCAAATGAACTGTGCAGAAGACAGATTGTGCAACAATCCGATTGCGCAGGCTGAACTACACACTCATCCAAGTGCGCAAGCTGACATGGCCTTGTCATCATTACCTGACATAGAATCAGATCTTCTGACAACTGACAGCACGGAGAACGAGGAAACTGTTCGTTTATCGTGCAGCACAGCGCTCGAGGACAGCTGTACATACAGCACAATCTGCCAGACTCTCTGCAGCTCAGTCCATCCCAGCGTGGTCCATCCTAGCGTAATCCGAAGCCAGCATAATTCAGGTGGCGCACTCCATAAAGACAACTGACAATGTACACGTGGCCTTCATGCCATCAATTACTCACCATGTGGTAACCGTCAGTACACGATCAAGCGTATTTCAATCAAACAATGCCACGTATCACATACAGATGGTCCACGATCGAGTAACTGCCTGTGTAGTTCATTGCCTGCGCAATCCAAAGCGTGCGCAATCCAACCTGCGCAAGTCAGAATAACTAAAAGTTAGTTATTTCCAGAACTCTATAAATAGAGTTTCAAGCCTTTATTGTCACAGACACACACACATAGAGATCAGAAAAATCAGAGAGTTCAGGAGTTCTTGCCCAAGTGCTGCTGTATTCTTCAGAGGCTACCGTCTTCAAAGTTCATATCGTCCAAGGGATAAAGCGATCGTCATCTAGATCGGATTCCTATAGTTGTACTTTCCCAGAATTCTTATAATCTTCTTACAAAGTTTGTTGAAATAAAGATCAACTTTTGTATTTGTAAACACCGGCGTCCCCGCATCGCCATGCGCCCTCGTCTTGCACGGAAGGTTATGCGCCCACCTCGGGGACCGCAAGCCATGCGCCCACAGTCGAGAGCATCCTCGTGCGCTCTCCATCGTGGGGCTGCCATACGCCCTCAGTCGGGCTGGCACCTCCTACTGGATCAGCTCCTCCGCCATGCCCAGGACCCCTCTCGGCTCTCCCATGCGCGCTCTTCCCGGCCGCATGGGCCCTCTCGGCCCCAGGTGCCGGGCAGGCCGCATGCCCCCTCCTGTCGCGGGCTGTTATGCGTCCTCAGCGGTGCCCCTCGTCACCGGCCTGGCCGGTCATGCGCCCTCTTCGATTTCTTTCCCTGCCGCATGCGCTCGTACTCGGGGGCCGCCAGGTTCGTATGCGCCCGTCGGGGATGCCATGCGCCCGCTATTGCAGGTCTCGTCTCCGCGGGGACGTCTTCCCTCCCGACCAGCACTTCGAATCTGTCTTACGTAGAGGCGCTGCGTCCAGACAGAGAACCACACCTCCCCCTCCAGATAGAGGATCCCGATCTGCCGGAGATCGCTCTCCCGCCAACTGCAGAAGGACAAACCATTCGTGTGCCCTTCTCTTCGGAAGAGATAGCTTCCTTAGCGGTCGACTTCGCGAAAACGTTGGTCCTAAAGTTCCCCTCGGGGTGACCAAAGATCTCCAGGACCCAAGAGGTCATAGCTGGTTGGGGACTGACCTTAGTGTACAGAGTCGCTCTGTTAGACCCCAAGCACATGTACCTACACCTCTCCTCGGAATCCAACTTTACCTCAGTGTGGGCCAAAGGCACCACAATCATAGACGCTCACAACGTTAAAATCGTCAAGTGGACTCCCAACTTTATCCCCAAAGTTGACTCGTCTATCATCTCGACGTGGATCACCCTACCCAACCT